>CAIGRK010103933.1:0-13501 GCA_903798315.1 Fraxinus greggii
CAATTCCCAGTAAAATATTTTCTAAGCAATTCAATTCCCTATAAAATATTTTCTTTCCACCCATTTTCCACTTTTGCAATCAAACGGACCCAAAGTAACATTGAAATTCAAGGTAGCATAAAGGCTTTGAACATGTTATTCATTGTGATGATACTGATAAAATCACACACAGAAGCATTATATGTTTCAAGTTCAACACAATCTTATTTAACGCTCTTATAGCCTTGCACTTTTCCTATCTATGAACTTTTAAGAGAGAAATTCTAGTTCTCTATTGAGGCGGCATCACCTCAAAACTCATTTAAGTAAAGTTCTTGTAGTATTTTTCACTTTTAGAGATACTTGATCCAACAATCTAAACTTTATTAAGAGTTATAGAAATTCAACCCTCCTATTACTAAAAACTTGAACTTATAAGCTAGGATAGGATTTAAACCCTAGAAATTCAACCCTCCTAACTTTAGCGATACTTGATCCAAGTGATGAAACTATCCACTTATCGAATGATTTATTGTTACCATTTGAACCCTATGTATACTTTATAGTATATAGTCAGTGGAGTTGTCATTATTTGTGAATTTAATTACGAAATTTCAACATCATTCTACTAGTTCTTATCCGCTCTAATTCCTTAGTGAGTAGTTTAGTGATTTTCATTTGACTTCACATAAGTGAGCCGAATTATTTCATCTTTAATTAATTTCCTCACATTGTCATATCTTACACTCGTGTCTAGACTTATAATTATTCACTTTATTGTATGCTCTAGCTAAAGTGACTTGACTATCACTCAAGATAGATATAAAAGAATTGTTCATCTCTCCTAATGGGATTTTATCTATTAAATCCCTAAACCATTCAGTGTCTTTTTTCGGTTTCATCCAATGTTACAAATTTGAATTCCATAATTGAGTGTGTAATACACGTTAATTTCTTGGTTTTTCAAGAAATCACACATCATCCAAGAGAAAGCATCTAGCTTGAGGTAGATTTATTTTCACCTGTACTAGAAACCCAACAAGCATTGGTAAATCCTTCTAGGATTGTCGGAAATTTAGAATATTGGAGATCTAGATCCTTGATTTTCTTCAAATAACCAAGAACCCTCTCGATAGCTTTCCAATGTTCTTTACTTAGATTGCAAGTAAACTGCTGAGAATTTACTTAATTATGCATAGCGGAAAATAAAATTAATATTAAATCCTACCAAGGATTTGTTTTGTGTTGATATAAAAAATATGATAGAAATTATACTTTTGTTGAATTTTGCAGACTCCTTTACTGATCTTGGAACACGAACAATTACAACATGCAATCTACATATGTTCAATTGTCCAACCTTCAATGAAAATTCACACAAGAAAAAAGACTGAGAGAACTATTTCTTGTGCTAGAAAGATAATGAATTGTGTTTTATTTTTTCTTAAACCCTAATTGCTTATTAATATAAGTTCAAGTGTGTTTGGTCCGTCTCTTAAATTTATCTTGATACAATATTTAATTAATCCAATTAATTAATTCGGGCCTATTAACAAGCAACTCAATTAATTAATTGTTCAACACTTGTTAATCAATTAATTGGTGAATCTTATTTTTCTAGTTCTCGTTTCATATATGACCCATTAGATTCTCGATCACGATACCTAACGATATTAATTATTATTTTGATCTAATCAAAATCGATAAAATAAAATACCTATTTTAATTTATCACCAATTCATGGTCATCATCCCAGATTGACATCAGCAAGGTGTCGGATAATACATGTGACGAAAATTGTCATGTGGTATGACAAAATCAAAGTTATTTGTTTACCGTGAAACTATAATTCATTCGTTAAAATGTTCCGATTAATTACGAAATATGGATATGTGTCAATCTCGATTACTAATCATATCTTTCTCCCACAATCAAGCCAATATAAGTCGAAAATTCTTTTTCGACTTATGAGTACACATTTGTTAATGATTTCGTTATCAACTTAACTGAATGAACTGTAGATCATAATCTCTTTCGATCTAAGAGTAACAATCATCTATTGAGTACTCACAACTTTCATATAATTCTTGATATACATGAACGATGTTGTATTAGATACCCCTAGCAGAGCAACATCCAACATCACCAAAGTATAATTGTCATATATAAAGCACTATGACGACCTCAAGTCGAAGGGTCAATCCTACTACCGAACGTTTGAGATTAAACACTGATACACAGATAGTTATCCATGTGGAATCTCCCCAACATGTTTGCAATAATTTGTTTTGTAACAAAATATCCACGTGTTCATTTAAGTGTCACCACAATTTAATTTGTGAGTTCAGTTATTTACTTCATAAGTAAGAAATGCCACACGCGATGGTATATTCGTAATAACGATATCCGTATCTCGTTATTACTTACGACCACTGATTCAGTCATATGTAATTTGTATCTCACAATCACCAAATTACTAAAATTTGAATCTACAGATTCTATTATTTAATTTAATGGGATGTTACCATAAATAGAATTCATTAATTATATATTTAGCCCTTGTTTGACCACATTATTTGTAGAAAATAGAGTTTTGAATAGTGACTTTTGGAGAACATATGGTTAAAAAGTATGTAAAAATTTTGGATTTACGAGTAGAATATTTTATTAAGTGAATGTTTGGTTAAAAATGAGTATGTAGAAAAAAAGTTTTGAAATGGGTGTGAAACATGAGCTAAAAATATTTGTCCAAAATCGATTGGGCCTAGGACATAACACTTACACAAATCTACTAAGTTTACTAAATGCAAATACTATGTTGCGTCTTGTGCATCTTACTGCATACATGAGACTCCCTATATCACTTGCATATTCAAGTTGTGCTATTGTTCTTCTATCATTCTTTATAAATTTCAAGCTTCGATCTAAGGGAGTATATGCCTCTTTAATGTTCAAGTGATTAAACTTATTGATCACATTCTCAACATAATGTGATTAGGTCAACATATAACCCCACTAGTCTTGGTGACTTTGTTACTTAATATAATATCCACTTGATCGAGATCTTTCATTTTAAATGTAAAAGATAGAAACATCTTTTTTTATTTTAGATTAATTATTTACAATCAATATGTCATCCAAGTATAAACAAATAAACACAACATAATTATCACAAACTTTTGAATATAAACATTTATTAACATTATTTTGTTTAAATCTAAAAAAAATTATTACCAAGTCAAATTTTTCATGCCATTTATTTGGTGCTTGTTTTAATCCATATAGTGATTTTACTAATTTGCAGACTTTATCTTCATTTTTCAGTAGAACAAAGCCTTTCGATGGTTCCATATAAATCTCCTTATCATTTAAGAATATTGTCTTAAAATCCATTTTATAGATATGCAAATCATAAATAGAATCTAAAACGAATAAAATCCTAATTGATATTATTCGTACAAATGATGCATATGTGTCAAAATAATCTACTCCTTCCATTTGTCGATTACCTTTGACCACTAACCTAGTTTTAAATGTATTAAGAGTACCATATGCATTGTACTTCCTCCTAAATACCCATTTGTAATATATAGGTTTTGATCAGGGTGATAAATCTACTAATTCTCATGTATTGTTTTGCATTATTAAATAAATTTCATCATTTATAACATTTTTCCAGAAGATATTATCTCTAGATGACATTACTTCTCGATAAGTTTTAGGATCGATTTTCACTTGAAGAACGTACAAAGTAATTTTTGTAACTCTATTTTCATTTTCCTCAACTAAATAGAAGGAAGTTGAGAATCAAGTTCTTCTTATCCTAACACTTTCTCCTTTCAGGCTCTTTTGCTTCTACGAAGTTCACTTATTTCAATATCCTCGAAAAGTGTTTCTACTTGTGATCTTGTAGAACAAGAAACTTTACTTGAGGTTCCCTTGAAGAATTATTATTTGAAGATAACAAGTTCTCAAAAAACTGTACATATCGAGATTTAATAATGACATTAATTTCTAAGTTTAATAAACGACATGCCTTGTTGTTTTGAGCATATCCTATAAAAGCGTATTTGATCTCTCTAAAACTCAACTTAGTCCTTTTAGATCCGTATTCTTGCAATAAGCAAGACACTCCCACACTTTCAAATAACCAATATTTGGTTTTCTCTTTCCACAATTTATAGGGAAAAACTTTAAATCTTTTAGAATGAATTCTATTAACTATGTGACACGCAATTTACAAAGCTTCATCCCATAAATTAAATGATAACTCAGCACTTAATAACATATCATTTATCATGTCAACTATTACCCTATTCTTTCTCTCAACCAAACCATTTTATTATGGTGTTCTAGGTGTACTATATTAATGTATTATGTCATGTTCATAAAAAAAATTAAATTTATTATAGAAGTATTCACCCCCAATCACTTCTAAGAATTTTATTATTTCTATTTAAATGATTTTCTACTTCGACTTTGTATATCTAAATCATACTAAATGCTTTATCCTTATATTTCATCAAGTAGATATAACAAATTCCAAAATGACCATTTATGAATGTTATGAAATATTTATTACCTCTTCTAACTAATATTCCATTACATTCACA
This sequence comes from Fraxinus greggii, assembly GCA_903798315.1. NCBI lineage: Eukaryota > Viridiplantae > Streptophyta > Magnoliopsida > Lamiales > Oleaceae > Fraxinus > Fraxinus greggii. The sequence continues at coordinate 4,593 of CAIGRK010103933.1, forward strand.
TCTATCAGAATGAACTAAGTCTAACAAATTAGAGATCATTGCAACACTATCAAAAGATTTCTTAATCATTTTATACTTAATACATAATTTATATTTATTATGTTCTATTTTTTTACATGAAATCATTATTTGTAGAGTAGCCAATATGCCATAGAGAAATAGACTCAACAACATAATTCAACTTTGTAGTTTTATTAATATTATCAATGTTATCAAAATCTTCCCGGCCTGTTTGACTGATAAAATCTGGAATCGGACCAAAAATCGGGGCTGATCACATCTGGTTAACCAACTACAGAAAAAATCGTTCAAAACCCATTTAACCGGCCAATTTAACCATAAATCAGTGAACCAATGGCAGTTTTACCGGTTTTACCAATATTAGTTTAAAGATTTTTCTACAATCAAAGGCCCATGGAGGAATCTTGGTGGGAATGCTTCTTTTATATATGCACTTCTTTCAATTGGTTGCATAAACTTTCGATTTGGGATAGCAAAAAGTTTTAAAATGCCCATCAATTTTATTTTTTTTCAAATATGTGTCTAATTGACTAATTTGATTTTGGATTCTAACCAACTAAATTGTATTATTCACCTCCAACTTTTCATTTATTTAATTTACAAATTAATTTTTTTAATTTTTATAGTATTTCATTGTTTGTTTGTGTATTTATTTATTTATTACATTCAGTTCGACCCATTTAAACCTTTTAACTCTTGACCTTTTACCTTTTTCGGATTGATGCTCGGATCGATTTTTAAAACAATTAACATTATTATCAGTAGTACAAAGTTTGACAATTTCATCATTAGAACAACATTTGCCAACAAATACATCATTCCTAGATAATACAAGTTTGCCCGACTCATATGCGAACTTAATATTCGATTTCCCAATAAATCCCCACTTATAAGATTTCTATTTATATCCGGCACATGTAAGATAATTTATCAATGTGATCTTCTTATCGGATATGAGTTGTATATCTTCGTTTCCTTTACCAACAACTTTGGATTGAACTTCATTTACCCATTTGCCTGTTTTCATTATGCACCTCTTGATTGGTTTTGAAAAGAGATATATCATAACATGTATGGTGACACAAATATCATACGACAATCCATAAACTTTTCCTTTGACCGAATTGATAATGCTCATAGTAGCAACATGTTGTCAACAAAGTTTACTTTGGTTTTTCGAAATGCCTAGAATCTCGGACGTAAATGTCAGGGTATGCAACACACATAACAAGAACAAATCCATATAACAAGAAACCTTGGATTTTTTCCTGTTGCCTTTGTTGTCTTTGTTGGAGTTTGGAGATTTCCTTTTCTTAGGATCCTTATTGTATTCGTTTGTTTGATCCATGGCATAAGCTTTGGAAATGTCTTCATGAGAGTGTTCATTCCCATCTCATGCCCTTTAATCTTCCTCAATATGAATATATATTTTAATTCCTTTCAAAGATAATCCTCGAAACTGTGAAGAATTTCATGAAGATGGCAATTTTACAATTTGCACCAACTTGTGAGATTTCGGGAAGATCAATCTTCACGACTTGCATCTTATTGACAATGACTTGCCATTCATGTACTTGTCCTAGGCAAATAATCTAAAAACTTGAAATCAAGAACTTTTTGGTACTTTCATCCTCAGCATTGTATTTGTTTTCCAATGATTTCCATATCTCTCTTGTCGAAATGTTGTTTGTGTAGAGATCATAAAGATGATCGGAGAGCGCATTCAGAATTGGTTTTGACAATGGTGTCAAGTTCGGATGCAAAATATAGGAGATCTTCAATGTTGTAAGAAGAAACTTCAATTTATCCTTCCATTTGGTAAAATTAGTCCCGTCGAATCTATCGAGCCTCATAAGGTCTTGATTCATCACCTAGATAGTAGACATGGTTGTCTCGTTCTCTATGTCAAAATATTGCTAGATTGTTGTGCAAAATGATGAAAAATAAGAAAAATAGCGATCTTGAATCCACCAAAAGGAATGTTTGAACACAATAACGAATCGCTGACCTCAAACGATATTTGCTGTCACCAGAATGAATACTTGAAGGTTTTAATGGCAAATAGTTTGAAGAAGTAAACAAATCTTAATCCAAGTTCAAATCAAGCAAGATTAAGAATTTTAAAAACACTTAAGAAATCTGAGTTAGGATTTTGATTTGGATGTAAGTGTATTGATTTGATATTAATGTTATATTTTCCAACATAAAAATCATCCCTATATATAGAACAATATTTTTCATGCACGAATGGGTGCCAAAATCAAGCTAAAGAGGAGTAAAAATAATCAAAATGTCACAAAAAAATTCAAATGCAACAATCAGAAATATTGAATTGGGCGATTACCCAGTGCAAATGTGGACGATCGCCCCAGTGTACGCATTTGGCCTCGGATGCCAAATTATGAGGTTGGACGGTCGCCCAACCTAGGCAAATTTTCTTACTTTCCACTTTTTTCTTTTAATTGTTTTTACACTTATTTGATATTCTCACATGGATATTTGATCACACCAAATTACTTATCACTATATTTTTGAGCAATATTACAACATAAACTTGACCCAAAAGTCCTAGGTAGGCTTGGGGATTAAGGCATTGATGTCACGTAAATTAGCCACTATTTCTCACTAAATTATTTTTCTTACAAATGTTATTATCTAGAATTTTTTTCTTGAATGTCAACTAAAAAATAAATAAGAAATTAATTATAATAAGTAACTAACATATTTTAGAAAGATGGGGAAAACTTCATTTTGATTTTATTTTTCAACCTTGAAATGTGGAAAATGCAAATTCTTACTTGTCATATTCTCTCTAAAAGTTATGTTCATCACATAAAATGAAAAATCAAGTAGAATTATTATGTTAGTTTTTATTTTCCAAATTAAAATTAATACAACTTTCAGACATTTTATTTTGTATATTTATATTCGTTTTCTCGAACTGATATCATAAAGACATGGAAATCACTAGACTATCCATCTAGTCAAGTCTGAAGAATTAAATATAAATATTTGATAAAAAACCAAAAAAAAAGAATGCTTAAACAATACGTAATTTGATCGCCGTACGTATGAGCCGACGATGCTCATGGGACACGTTCTTACATGTGCCCACTAGGGTACTGCTTTCACTTTGTAAATTCCCAATCTACAACTACCTATTACAAAATAATAACCAATTCTAACTGCTAAAAAGTTTGCTGACAAGCATCTTATATACCGTCATACATAGTATTTTAAAAATACGAAATTTGTAGTACTTAAATTAGGCAAAACTTCAAAATAAACAAGAAATATGCAGTAAAATTCATTAGGACGTGTTTGATATGAATTTTGAGAAGTCAAAAAGAGATTTTGAGATTCAAAAGTTGTTTTTGAATCCATTTGATTAATTTTATAAAAACGTTTCTTCTAAATAGAATATATTTTAAAGAAAGTTGATCTAATATGAGTTTATTTATAACATAGAAAAGAGTAATGCTATTTATAGTACGTGATTGAATTAGTCATCTTATGTATCGGTTTATTATTAAAGCTTTAGGTTGTTATTTAACGTAACGAAATTACATGAAAGTAATGCTTCAAATAACAAGCTGATATACGGTATGCCACGTATGATGACTACTGTAGTTGCCGACTACAAATAGCATTATTCGAAGAGAAACTCATTCTTTTAGAAATTAGTTTATAAACACTAATTAAGGTAGTCTCCTAGAAAACGCTTCCATAAATAGAAACCCCGCCATACGGTTACGGATCATAATTGTTATACAATTTTCTAATTATTTCAACTTAAAGCATTAGATATGATGATAATGATAATTTGCCAATAAATATAATATCTTGAAACTCTATTCTCAAAATAATCTACGAAACATAACATTATTAAGGGCGTGTTCGGTAGAGATTAAAATCGGATTAAAATTGAAAAATTAGTCGTTGTTGTTGACTTTTATTAGACGAGTGAGACCCAATAACTGTTATATTTTCAATTTTAATTGACTTTTAATTCCTACCGAACGCGTCTTAAAGCAGCACTATATTTAGATCATGGTTGACAACAAAAAGAAGTAACATGATAGAGATAGATATTTTTGTGATTAACAAGGACTAACGTNAATTGAAAAATTAGTCGTTGTTGTTGACTTTTATTAGACGAGTGAGACCCAATAACGGTTATATTTTCAATTTTAATTGACTTTTAATTCCTACCGAACGCGTCTTAAAGCAGCACTATATTTAGATCATGGTTGACAACAAAAAGAAGTAACATGATAGAGATAGATATTTTTGTGATTAACAAGGACTAACGTGCATGAGAAGTAGACAATATTTACAACAAATCAAACACAACAGACACGGAGCCTTCATCGCCACATTTCCATGATCCATAAGAAATTTTTTTTGTGCATTTTCCCCTATATTCCTGCCTCAAACAATGCACCCTTATTAATTATCTTCAAACTCATCCCTATAAATACTCACTCCATTCTTGAGAATAATCATTCAATTTCAGTTCATTCTTGAGTCACTTTTAGGCCCAAAAAAAATGGCAAGGCGTTCGTACACTGCCACTGTCTTATTCTTGGTGCTTTTCCTCATCACATTATCTAATGTGGCCGAGGTATTAATATAAATCTATGTTTGGCTTTCTTTTGCAACTTTCTTTAATCATTTCACTAGCCCTACTTATCTTTGTTCATTTCTTTTTCTATCTTACTTCGACAGGGATATAATAACCTCAAACCACGAGGTATAATCATATGTTATTCTGTACTACAATATTAAATTTTAATAGCCATTTTGAACTTTGACAAAAATGTGATTTTGAATCGAATAGATTGTCGACCGAGATGCACATACCGTTGCTCGGCTACTTCGCACAAAAAACCATGTATGTTCTTTTGTCTCAAGTGTTGCGCCAAGTGTCTGTGCGTGCCAGCGGGAACTTACGGCAACAAACAAACTTGCCCTTGCTACAACAATTGGAAGACTCAAGAAGGCCGTCCTAAATGCCCTTAAACCAGTCCCTTCTGTTTTCCTAAATCACTTGTTTTGATTATTCGAATAATGTTCTAATTTGTACTTGGGGGAATATATAATTCAAGTATTTAAATGGTTTACAATTTGTACTTGGAATATATCGAACATTTTATGATATTTCTAAGCTCAAATTTCATTTAGTTTTCATTTGTAACCATTGCATTATCTAATTGACTAGTAAAAGATTGTATTGTTACACTCATGCTTCACTTGTTTGGTGATTTTTCATACAATTCTCACATTTTCATCTTTGGTATAATTATTAATTTTTGTAGTTCATCGTACCGATTCATCCGAGCTCTCTTATATATGTAATTGGTACTTTTGCTTCGTGTCATGCAAAAATCTGATGGGAGCCCCATTTAGTCTTGGCTGTATATGAGCACATGATTGAGGCAAGAATTTACCCAAATTTAGTAACTATTAGTGTTATAGTTGGTGCTTCGTCTAAAGAAGGGTAGTTGAAAAAGTTTCTTGATATTGTGGAGTGAATGCACGGGAAGAGGTTTTTAGTTCCTGGATTGATCGTAAATACCAATATTTTAAAAATCGACTCGACTATCGACCCAGAATAGAAAAAGGGTCAAGGGTAAAGTCAAGTTTTTTTTAAATCAAATCACAAAAATAATCAAAAAGTAAGATCCAAAAGGAAGGGGGGTTGGGTGTATAACTTTTCTCTTGCAACACTAAACCAAATTCTCTTTCTAATTTGTGTAGTTAGTGTAGTTGAAATCAATTTCGAAGGAAGAACAGCAGTTATAAAAGCTAGTCCTTGCAGATTTTGAGCCAAAGTTTGCTGATAAACCACAACAGCCATCTTCAAACAATGAATCTCAGTATAAAGTACTAATTGTAGGCCTAAAACTCATCACACTAATCATCTAAAAAAAACTGAGCAACAATAAAATTTTCTTACAAATCAAATTTTTATGTTTCAATCAATATTCATCTGCAAAGTTAAGGAAAGAACAATCAGACGAAGGCATTTGAAAACTTTATTAATCTAACGGTGGTCCATTTTTACACATGGTCCCAAAAGCATTGAATATGTTACCTTACCTCTGTTGCATTCAAACAATACTGTATATTCTTAATTTCTTCCTGGAAGATGTGCTTTCTGTGATTAATTGGGTAGACAAATTTGTGCAATGGGCAAATAAACATGGAGATGCATACTTAGAACAACAAACCTTTGTAACCCAATACTTGAAGAACACAATCAGCCCAAGAATTAGAATGTGGAATCAAGTAGAAAATTTTAGAAGAAATAATCAGTGTGTTGAATCTTTGATAAGCTTTTACATTTTCAATTTTTTGGAAGGGTTTTTAGTTAGAGGTTTTACACGTCAAATTGGACCGGTTTTAGGTCCGGTTCCTTATTTTTCCGGTTGAACGAGTTGGGGCAGTCCAAACCGATTTTTAAAACATTAATAAATACTTCTTTGGTGTATGGGAAGGCTGTGAAATACACTCAAAGGTCGTTGAGTTGTAGCAGAATGCATTTGGATATCATGAGTATGTTTGGAATGCATTTTGAGACCTCGAATGACTCAATTTCAGATCGAGACTTCAACCTTCGATAAAAAAATCCAAGGACAAATAGGGTATTTCAAAGACATGATTTTCAAAATGAGTAATGTTATTTAACACCACTAATGTTAAAGGCAAAATTAGTGACACTAAATTACAGGTTCAATTAAAAAATGACATAAAAAGCGAATCTGTCCAGATCAATGGGAGTCGTCCCGGTTGACATTAAGGAACTTAAACTTGACATCACAGTGCCTCACATCCCTTGAAAGTTGGGTATGACGAGGAAGATTTATCATTCATTCTGTCTTAAACTAGGTCAAACAAAAGGAGATTCCGTACCACAAACATTACCACATCCTATAAATCAAAATTAAAAACATGGAAAAATCAAGAAAAGATTAAGGAATTACTGAAGATTAAGACTTCAAGATTTTCAGGATTCTCTTGGAGTTGAAGATGAATGTTGAATATATTCTTCCATCTTCTTGATTCTAAAAAAGGGGGGATATCTCTATGTCAATTTCATTTAATTTTAATTTTTTCACTTTGTTTCTTGACTAAAAAATTTGTTAGGACCAAGAATGTAGTTAATTGACTCTAACTCATATTTTAATTCACTATTTTGAGTTTTTTTTATTATATTGTGCTGAATTGACATGATTGGTTTATTTTCAAGTTTATTAAAGAGAATCAAATTATATGGTATATGTTACCCGTTAAATTAAAACTAGCATGTTAGAACATTCAATCTTACTTTCATGAAGTTTCTATTTATTCATTCATGTGGTCATCCAATGTTTCTTTTGTATAAATTTTATTAAAATATTAAGGAAAGTTTAATCATCAGGGATATGTTACTTAGTACTTAGAGAGACGAACGTTAATATTTTGTCTTGAATTTCTTGACCGGCAATACAATAATTGAATTACAACATGAATTAAACACGAGTAAGGTTAATTAGCGAAACTGGGACACCTAACTATTTCCTTAATTAATTTCTACTTGATTATTCATTTGTTCCATTATTATCAAGTTATTTAGTTTAGTTGTGAATGAGGAAAACTTGCAGCAAAAGTAATTGTGTTTTTGTTCGAGTTCTTTTGAGTAAATTAGAATATATTCACAATTATATTACTTATCTACTATTCGTCGTCTTGCTAGATAAATATCGATTACAGCCTCCAGCATTTAGATAATTACATGTATAAAGTATTTGACGACTCTCATTTTACCCCCATCAAGGAGAGCAAATCAGATCTACATAATCCAAGCTCCGATGATGTAAACCTTGATGTGATAAATTCTTGGCCAACCAAGCTCGAATTATTAATCTCAAACCATCTTTACTAATTCCAATTCGATTATCCAATAAAATTTAATTCATCAACATTAATTATACTAAATTAAATCTTACATTTTCATGCCCAATGATGGAACTTACCAATGACTCTACAGCAAAGCTCCACTCTCATCGGCCATGGCCAATACAAGCCATTCGCTCACCCGTAAGAATAAGATGGACAACAATATAGCCTTGTCATAATTAAACATCCATCTTTTTCACTAATTATGGACAAATATGTTTATATCATAGATTATGATTTATATCTATTATACGGAACTTACAATAAAAGAATACAGATCTAAAACTCGAATACCTATTACAAAAGTTTATCCCTAACAAAACCACTGAACACCAAGGAATCACAGATCAAAGACTCAGAATAAGGTACCCTTATGATTCAACATCGTGAAGCCCAGATTCACCCAAGAACCCTCACGATACACAATAAACATGAAGCATCTTAAGAGCTAAACGCTACCATCCACAACACCTTCTCTATTCACCAAATCTCACACGGAATTCACACTCAAGAAAAAAATTCAATAGATCCTCACAGAAGAAGATGAACATAAGAGAACATAGAAGACTCTAGAAAACCCTCGAGAAACCAGAAAGAGAACAAAAACGAATTCTAAACCAAAAACCATTCGAATCCAAACAATATCAAGGCATCGAGATTGGTAGCAACCCATCCAACGGCTCAGAGAAACTAGCACTTCCAACAGATGGAGGAACAGCTAAATCATTTCAGCTAAACATGTTTTTCTTACCGGATCGAGTATTGGGCTTTGGATTTCATTGCTCACTTCAGCAAATAGAAATGTATTAGTAATGGGCCGAGGCCATATCATCATTGCCTTAGGTGGGCTGGGCTGACATCATAGCCTCACAATCTCCACCTTGATGCTAGTGGTTTATCAGACAACTTAATGTACTCTACAGGTTACTACTTGTTGGCTACAGCTT
>CAIGRK010103949.1:0-11938 GCA_903798315.1 Fraxinus greggii
CGATGACCATTAATCGTCGACATTCATCAGCAATAATAACGAGGTCATTTATTAATATTTCACTAAATAATATTAAAACAAATAAAATTAGTTTATTTATGTCTGCACAAAAGAATCTTACAATGAGCTAATATTTAAATTACCTACAAAAAATGCAATAGCCCCAGCACAAAATCGTATAAAATTCCAAAAAATTACAAAACCTAAATTCAAATTCAAAAGCTGAACATTAGTTAATCTAAAACACTATCATCCGTGAGGGGAGTAGCAACTTTGTTAAGAGTATTTTCTTTTTCTTAATCTGTAAAACACTATAAAAAAAATTTAAGAAGATGAATACAAAAACAAATCAAAAGACTATAAAAGATTCATTTTCTGAACATTAGTTAATCTAAAACACAAATTTAAGAAAATCAAAACTGAATTACGTAACAGTAAAAAAAATAAAAATCAAAAGTTTCACATTCACAAAATTAAACAAAATACAAACACAAAAACAAATTGAAGTAGAAAAATGCAAAAAAAATTACCGGCAGGCGACAGTGAGGTCGCGTGTGTCTGTAACACTGGAAATCGCCGAGTTGGAGTCGAGACTACAGGTAGAATAGAATAGGGTTTCGACTTTCAAATTTGGACGTTTTGCTAATGGCTATCAACCACCTATTTCTTTTTCTTCTAATTACAAATGGATTCTCACTTAAATGGGCAGCTTCAAAAAAAAAAAAAAAAAGGCCCAACTTAAAAAAAGCCCAAGTCCCACCCAAACTTCATCTTCCCCATCTTTCTTTTTTCTCTCTTCTCAGTTCTCTGTCTTCACTTCTGAAAATTCAACTGCTCGATCGCTTCACCTAAAGCTCCCGGCGGATCCAGCACGGGCAGCCGCGGGGCTGGCCAGTTGCTGAGTCCGCCCCTGCTTGGCACAAATGTAATCACCTCATATCACCCAGAACTAAGCTTTGAAATCCACCCAAGCCCTAATCCTTAGACTCATCCCGTTTCATGCATACTCCAACATTATTCATCCACTTCAGGAGGCATCAATTTGAACAAGGACCTCTATCTCTAATGCCAAACTGATTAGGATATTATCATCACTTTTCCCAAAAGTTCAGGCTTACGGCACAAACTTATTACACCCAATATCACCATAAATCAAGCTCGAGAGTCCACCTCAAGTCCAGTCCGTCAAGTCTATTCAATTTCAAGCATGCTCCTAAATTAATGTGTGATAATACCAAGAAAAAACAAAAAATTGCAGAAACAACATGCAATAAGTTACGCCAATTTATGACTTGTATGCTATTACCAAGCAATAGACAACATGCGAATATTTATTTACTATAACTCAATCTCAAGTAACGATAGAGAATGCTAGGTCATTTAAAAATCATCATCCAAGTCTTTTTCTTTTAAGCACACAGTAGGAAATAATAGATTACAAACAATAAACCCATCGAATAAATTGAGCTAAAAGAGCTCGTGCGCCACTTTATTTCCAGTTATCAGTTTACAACTAACTTAAGCCATGTTTGGTATCGATAAAAATTTTTAAAAAAATTAATCTAAGTAAAACCCTATAAGTAATTTTAATTACACATTTCATAGAATCATAACTTTTTAACCATAAATTTTATCAGTTTTTTTTTTATCAAAATCTATTAAAAATCTGATTTAATTCCCACCAAATAGGGACTTAAAAATAATTTTTACTTTTTTTTTACCGTGTGCCAAACACACAAGATAAAGCCATCAATTATGCTATTTAAACATAGGGCTGGGCAAAAACAAATCTGAACCAATCAAACCAATTAACTCAACCCAAACCAACCGGTTTGATTGGTTTTTTAATTCAATTGGGTTGAGTTCGGGTTAAGAAATCAAATTTTAGGTCAGGTTGGATTGAGCTCCAGGTTATCTATTAAAAACACAATCAAACCCAACCCAACCCAACTCAACCCAACCCAACACAACCAAATAAATTAAAAAATATTTAACAGAAAATTAGTACTTAAAACCAAAAACATAAAGACCAAATTCTCCTATGCCTCACGTTTCTTGTGCATCTTGTCTCTTGTGCCTCTCATTACTACTCGTGTTTCGGCTTCTCGACTCGATTTTTTGACGTGATTTTTTGATTAAGTACTTGGATTGAAGGAGGAGATTTTGTATTGAGTTTGAAGGATTTAACATTTTTAATATTTAGGTTGAATTCATTTTATTCAATAGGTACAATATGCAAGTATTCAATATGTATTTAGATTGATTTAATATGTATTTAATTTGATCATGATATAATCTATTTTAACAGATTTTACAATACTATTGATCCAACTTCAATCGACTCAAGTCCTTTCAAATCACCCTTTTTAATGTAATCGAAATTGATCCAAATTGAAATTGTATCAAACTTTAAAAACATTATTCAAATTCAACGAAAAAGGTCACAACCATTGGACCCTTAAAAAATTGTCCAACTTGAAATGGACTTAAGTCCAAACCAACCCGAGTTTTGTCGATTCGGATTGTGTTGGATTTCAATCATGATTGGGTTGGTTTCAGTTTGAATTACTGTCAAATCGAACATGTTGGGTTGGGTGTGGGTTGAACTTAAAACCAATCCAATCCAACCCATCCTCAGCCCTATTTGAACATAGAGGTTGACACTCTCCCCAACAGAATGACGTGGATGTGGACAAAAATAAAAAGAAAAGGGAAACAAAATCAGGTCAAACCTATTTCATATCATTTTGCAACAATAGCAAACCCATTTCTTATTCCTCATTTAGGCGCGATTTCTTTTCATCAACATTTGGAGAAACCCTCTTATCGTATGTTTGAACCCATATTCTCCGGTGCCACCCTCCAACCTCCGACGAACACACTGGAAACTCCACCCTCCGACATTTGGCTACACACTGGAGATCATTTTAAATCTCAGAAGCCCACACTTTCACCAATATTAAGCTGAAGTTGATAAAGGACGCGGGAAAGAGAACGGAACCGCATCTCCACCGGAACCATCGTCGTTCACTCGAAAAGATGACAGAAAAATGTATTGTCAACCTGCCCAAATCTTTATTTTTTTTTAATTCTTGTTTATGAAGGACTTGACTTCCCTTTTGCTATTTAATTAGATTCGATTTTTTCAATTTTAGTGTTGGATGTAAAGTTTCTAGATACATAAGTACTATTTTTGAAACGTTATTGCTGCCCTTAAATATGAAGGTGTCGTACTGTGGATGTACAAGTATACTCATACCCATCTTATGTCGGATTGTTCCTATAATTTTATAAATATCAGTAAATGATTAACTTACATCAATTGGAAATTAGTTTACCGGAAGTAGTTTTAACATTGTAATTGGTTTTTTGTTGTAGGGAAAGAAACTTTGGAAGATGTGGATGACATTAACATTGGAATTGGTTTTTTGCTGCAGGGAAAGAAATTTTTAAAGACGTGGATGACATTAATTTGGTCGAGTCCGATAATGAGAATGTTATGGGCAATATGAACTTATGGGGCGATGAAATTTTAGGAAGAAATGGTACGATTGTGTCTGAGGTGAGTATGAAGTTTAATGATGAAAATGAAATGTTCGAGTTTTACAAAAAATAAGCGTACAACATAGGTTTCCAAGTTAGAAAAAGAAATTCGAAAAAAGATGGTGGAGTTTTGAGATATATTACATTTGTTTGTAGTCATGAAAGGAAAATAATCAGTAATACAAGTAGTTCTTAAAACCACAAACAACCATTAGAGTGGATGTAAAGTCAGGTGACTACATCTACAGATAATCGTAGAATATAGAAAATTAACACAGTACATCTCAATCACAATCATAAAACAAGCCCTTCGAAGTCCATGCTATATCGATGCAACCAAGAATTGAATTCACTTATTAAACAGGGGCGTGAAGTAAATGACATGACTGAAATTCCGTTGCTCAAAAGTTAAAAATCTACAGTTGTTGAAGTAGGTGAATATGAGAATATGACTTGCATTGAAAATGATTGTCGAAACTATGTTGAACAAGTTGGGTGGTTAAAACTTGGAGAAGAAGACGCCACAATAATAAAATCTTACTTTTCGAAAATGCAAGCGCGGTGCTCGGGCTTTACTTTAGTATGGATTTGGATGAAGAGTTGTGGCTAAAGCATGTTTCATGGGCAGATTAATAGGAACACGGTGATGTTGTCACCTTCAACATCACGTACCTTACTAATAAATATGACATGTCTTTTACCCCTTTTGTTGGAGTGAATCATCACGTACTATCAACACTTCTTGGATGTGGTTTGATATTAAATAGGATACAAATACATTCATGTAGTTGTTTAGGACATGACTGTAGTACATGTATGACCAAACTCCACATGGGATAATTACAGATCATGACGGGGCCAAGCGAAATGCAATTCAAATTGTGTTCCTTAATATGAAGTATAGATGGTGTTTGTGGCACATATTGAAGAAGTTGATAGGAAAGTTTGGATAACGGATTGGTCGATGTTTGTCAATTTGTTGAAGAATTCGAAAAAGGCTAGAGAGTAATGATCAAAATGTATAATTTATATGATAATGACAGGTTGGCAGGACTGTACGAGAATAGAAACCGTTGGTGTTGACTTATGGTTGATCTCATGTTTCAATTATGACAAATAAATTTTTTTTATCTCTAACAATTGAATTCAAGTCTTCATAGCTATTGTGGCCAAATTGATCAATTGAAGACAAAATGATTGCTACAAAAAAAAACTCGCAATTTATGATCAAGGAAAATCCAGATGGAAGCTGAGCATTCACGTCAAATCAAGTGTTCATTGAAGATATTAGACTTAGATGATTTGGAGTTGAAAATATTAGACTTAGATAATTTGGATTCATATGTAAAGGTAAAATGTTTTAATCCTTATCAGTGAATCGCTAAAAACTCAAAAGTTAAATTTTTATGCACAACTTGCATAAAAAATATTTTTCAAAAAGATAAAAATTTTCACTTGATTTTTGAACTTTTTACAATTCTCACTTATTGAAAATTAAGTGAAAATATTTTTCAAAAGCCTATATATTTCAAAATAATTAAGAAAGAAAAATCCGAAAAAAAATTGTCCAAGAGAATGTCCGGTTCGTCCAACGGTCAAATTTTTTACCGTTCTGAATTCTGATGGATAACAGCTAGTTTGGTTTTCCGGTTCAATATGCGGACTTCTGGATGAGTCATCCGGTTGGCTAGAAATTTTGACGTTTTGATTGCTATAAATACTACTTCACTCACATTTAATACAACACTTTTAAGAGCATTTATATGAGATATTCTTGAGCAAAACTTTATTGATTTATCTTTATCAAATTATTTATTTTAAAAAACTTTTGATGGAATTAACTTTTGAAAATCATTCTACTCATCAAAGTTTTTATCACCTAACATTTGTGCTTCATTCATTGCTATCTATTAAAATGTGATCATATTTATCTCTTAATACTTAATTTGATCATATCATTTATTAAGAGAGAAATTTCAAATTGTAAAATCAATTTCCGTTAAATTTGTGAGTCATGTTGAGGTCTCGTAAAACTCAATAGTGCATAAGGATTGGTGCTCAATGTTTGTAAGTCACCGAAAGCATTGTAAATGGTTGAATTGCTTTGGATCGAACCTCCACAATTATATCTTTTTCATTCTCTCCATCTTACTTGTTACATTTACATTTGTGCTTATTATTTGATTTTATCTTTTTAGTCTTAATTTGCTTGAATTTATATTAATTCTTCGAAAAAGTTTTAATAACCAAGTCACCCCCCTTGGTTAGCCATTCTTGGGCTATCAATTGGTATCAGAGTAAAGTGCTCATTTTAAAATTAAGATTCTACAATTTTGAGTAATGGCTAACTACAATCTTCAAAATCTTAATGGGCATTCTACTAACTATCCTCCTCTCTTTGATGGCACGCATAATAATTATTGGAAAACTGGGATGATAATATACATTCAATCAATATATTATAATATATGTGAAGTTATTGAATATTGTCCTTATGTTCCTACCAAGACTATTATTAAAATTGATGACAAACTCGATGAAACCATTCCAAAATGTAGAGAGGAATATGATGAAGATGATAAAAGAAAATTATCCTTAAATGTTAGAGCAAAAAATCTATTTTATTGTGCCTTAGATAGAAATAAATTTAATCATATTAGCATGTGTGATTCCGCATACGACATTTGGCATACATTGGAAGTTACTCATGTTGACACTAGTAAAGTAAAGGAAACTTAAATTAATCTCTTGGTCATGAAACAAGATGAACATATTATTGCCATGATTACTCGCTTCACCGATATTGTTAATGGCCTTAAGGACTTTGATAGAAAATTTACTAATGATGAACTTGTAAGTAAAATGCTAGGGTCACTATCGAAAGAATGGATCCCATTAAGGACGTTGATAGAAAATACCAAAGATATCAACTCATATTCTTTGGAAGAACTCTATGGCACCTTGATGACGACTAAGGAGAAAATGAGGAAAAAGAAAAGAGGAATCGAATGAGCCTCCTAACCGCCAAATTGCTCTTAAATCGACAATTGAAAAAGGATTTACAAGTGAAAATATGAGTAATGAATAACTCGATGATCTAGTCCTACTTGTCAAAAAATGGAGAGGTCTTCGAAATAATCGGTGATTCCAAAAGAAAGAAGAAAAAGGTAAAGAAAGGAGCAAGAAAATCATTTGCTATGATTGTAACGAACTTAGTCACAAGAGAATCGAGTGCCCAAATAAGAAGAGAAATATCAAGAAATAAACACTTCAAGTAACATGAGATGAGAGCGACGATGATGATCATGATGGAAATGATGGTCAATAAGAAATTGCCAATATGTGCTTCATGGTATTGAAAATGAGGTACACTCTATTGAAAAATGTTCATATGATAATTTATGTACCTCCTATGATGAAATTTTTGAGGAATTGGAAAAATTCGCTCTAAATCGCCCTATCCTTAAAAAGAAGAACTACTTGTTGAAAAGTGGAATGGAGAAAAATTTTAGAAACTCAAAAGAAAAATGTTGATCATGACTTATTAATTAAAGAAAATTATTCCTTGAAAGAAAAAGTTGAAAACTTAACCAAAATTATTTGTAAATTTACTCAAAGTAAGGAGAATTTTGATTTAATGCTTGGTAATCAAAAGTATGTTTTTGATAAAGGAGGAATTTGATATAAACTATTTTTAAAACAAAATTCTTTCAAAAATCTATTTGTCAAAGTTTCAAATACTCATTCTTCAAAAACTACATGTAGCTTTTGCAATAGAGATGGACATATTGCATATAATTGTCTAACAAAAAAAATGATACGCTTTGAAAGTAAGAACAAGTGGATCTGAGAATCCACTAAAACTAACTACCAAGGACCCAAACTATATGGGTAAAGATCAAAAATTGGATTATTTTTATAGGAACCAAAGAGCTCGAGACACATGACCAGGGATAGAATGTTACTATCAAATTTCAAAGTAAATGATGGAGGCCATTCACATTCGGAAATAATGTAAAAAGAAAAGTTGTGGAATCAGAAACATTGGTAATCATTCTTCTCCTTATATTGAAAACGTGTTATTGGTAGATAACCTTAAACATAATTTGTTGAGTAATAGTCAATTATGTGATAAAGGTTATCATATTAAATTTGATTCTTCTAAATGCCTTATTAAGGACGCCATATCGAAAGAGGTGATGTTTATAGGAGTCATATCAAAGATGTATAAATTATAAATATCTAATTTGAAAGCGATGGAAAATGTTTATCGAGTTTAAAGGAGGATACTTGGTTGTGGCATAGAAGATTATGACCATGTTAGCAAGGATCTTCTTTCAAAAATCTCCAAAAATTATTTTGTCAAATGGTTACCAAATTTAGAGTTTGATAAAGATGAAATTTATGATGATTGTCANAAATTTGATTCTTCTAAATGCCTTATTAAGGACGCCATATCGAAAGAGGTGATGTTTATAGGAGTCATATCAAAGATGTATAAATTATAAATATCTAATTTGAAAGCGATGGAAAATGTTTATCGAGTTTAAAGGAGGATACTTGGTTGTGGCATAGAAGATTATGACCATGTTAGCAAGGATCTTCTTTCAAAAATCTCCAAAAATTATTTTGTCAAATGGTTACCAAATTTAGAGTTTGATAAAGATGAAATTTATGATGATTGTCAATTCAATAAACAAGTAAAAAGCTCATTTAAACCAAAACTATATTCTTCGACTATAAAATCTCTTCAACTACTCAACATAGATTTTTTTTGAAACTTCTAGAACCGCTAGCTTATGGGGAAAACTTTATGCATTTGTCATCATGGATGACTTCTCTGGATTCACTTGGGTTCCATTCTTAAATCTTAAACATGAAGTTTTCAATACATTCAAATACTTTTGTAAAAAGATTCAAAATGAAAAATGATACTCTATCACAACTATTAGAAGTGATCATGGTGGAGAATTTGATAATGTCACGTTCGATAATATTTGTAATGAAAATGGATATGAATATAATTTTTTGACTCCTAGAACTCCTCAATAAAATGGTATAGTAGAAAAGAAGAATCGCACATTGTAAAAAATGACTAGTACCATGCTAAATGAAAATAGCATGCCAAAATATGTTTGGGCTGAAGCCGTCAATACCGCTTGCTATATTGTAGTTCAAGTTTTAGTTAGTTGAAAGAAAATTAAAACCTCATATGAATTTAGGAAAAATAGAATTCCAAATATTGGATATTTTAATATTTTTGGCTGTAAATGCTTTATTTCAAACACAAAAGAAAATTTGAAAAAATTTGATTCGAAATCCGATATTGGTATCTTTCTAGGTTACTCATTGATTAGCAAAACTTATACAGTATTTAACAAAAGAACTCTAGTCGTTGAAAAATATATGCATGTTACTTTTGATAAAAGTAATCATCTTGATTGTGAGAAATGAATTGCTAATGATGTAGAATAAAAAACTCCTTTCGAACAAATGGATATGAAGACCAAAGTAAGGATAATCCAACAGAGAAATATAAGGAAGAAGCAAACGTTCAACACCTACCAAAAGAATGGAGGTTTGTTCCCTCTCACCCAAAAGAACTTATTATTGGTGATCCATCCAGATGTATTATTACTATAGCTTCTAATAGGAATCACCTAGATTTTTGTGCTTTCATCTCACAAATTGAACTAGAAAATTTCAAGGAAGTCGAGTTTGATGAGT
Organism: Fraxinus greggii; assembly: GCA_903798315.1. Lineage (NCBI taxonomy): Eukaryota > Viridiplantae > Streptophyta > Magnoliopsida > Lamiales > Oleaceae > Fraxinus > Fraxinus greggii. The sequence goes on from CAIGRK010103949.1 coordinate 9,271, forward strand.
TTTGGATTCTAGCTATACAAGAAGAACTAAATCAATTTGAAAGAAATCATGTTTGTGATTTGTGATTTAGTCAATAGATCAAATGATAAAACCGTCATCGGTACAAAATGAGTTTTTAGAAATAAACGAGACAAAAATAGGATTATTGTGCGTAACAAGACTAGATTAGTAGTCCAAGATTACAATCAAGAAGAAGGTATTGATTTTGCGGAAATATTTGCACCGGTTGCTAGATTAGAATCCATTTGCATGCTTCTTGCATTTACTTTCTATGAATAATTTGCTTTTTATCAAATGGATGTCAAAATTGTATTTCTAAATAGCTTCATTCAAGAAGAAGTTTTTGTCGAGCAACCACCTGCTTTTAAAGATCACAAGTATCCGAATTATGTTTTCAAACTTAGAAATGGTCTCTATGGTTTAAAACAAGCTTCTAAGGCTTGGTATGAAAGATTGAGCAAATTTCTACTTCTAAATGATTTTTCAATAGGAAAAGCAGATACTACCCTTTTTGTCAAAACTTAAAAGAATGATATGATTATTGTTCAAATTTATGTTGATAATATTATATTTGGTATAACTAATATCCATCTTTGTGAAGAATTTTCAAAATTTATGAGTATGGAATTTGAAATGAGTATGATGAGAGAAGTCAAATTTTTTCTTGGTCTCTAGTGTATATTGGACATGCTCAAGAGCTTCGAAATGGATAACTTGAATCCTATGAACACTCACATTAGTACATCCATAAAATTGGATAAAGATGATCAAAATACTTTCATTGATGTCACCAAATATCGAGGTATGATCGGATCTCTACTTTACTTAACTGCAAGTAGACCCGACATTATATTCAGCATGTGTTTATGTGCTAGATTTCAATCAAATTCTAAAGAATCTCACCTTAGTATTGTAAAACAGATTTTTAGATATCTTAATAGCGCCAGAACATTAAGTCTTTGGTATCCAAAGGGCACTCATATTGATCTTCTTAACTATTCGGATGCCGATTGGGCCGGTTGCACAATCGATCGCAAACGAACTAGTGGAACTTGTTATTTTCTAAGATTTGCACTTATGTCATGGTTTAGTAAGAAACAAAATTTCATTACATTATCAACTACCGAAGCTGAATATATCTCAACTGCAAGTTGTTGTGCCCAAGTGTTTCGGATAAAACAAACACTTAGTGATTATCACATGTCATTTGATCATATACATATTATGTGTCATAACATTAATGACATAAAGTTGTCTAAAATCCCATCTTGCACTATCGAACGAAGCACATTGAAATTAGAAATCACTTCCTAAGAGATCACGCACAAAAGGGAGATATCGTATTAGAATTTGTGAATACGAAAAATTAATTGGCCGATATCTTTACTAAACCTTTTGCACTTGATCGATTATCGCATATTCGAAAAGGTATAGGGATTATTGGTGAATTCGAAGTATAAAACTAAGTTAAATTCATACTAAGTGTTCATACATGTTTTATTTGGCATTGATTATTATATATTTGATTTAGTATGTTATAATAAAAGAGGGGGGAACCGGACGAGTCCAATGGACTGTCCGGACACCTTGTCCGATTTGACAGAAAATTCAATTCTACCAATCCAGACGTCCAGATCGTGATCCGAATGTCCGGATAAATGTGATTTCAGATTTTTAAATTGCGAACCAGGCAGCTTTTTCCCCATTTTATTCCAACTCTCCTGACTCTCTCTTCAAAATCCTTCCTATAATCTTCATTCTTTCCACTCAAATCATCAATTATCCTTCAAAATCAAAAACCCTTATGAAAGAATTCAATAAAAACATGGTCATTACTCCTCGTTCGGATGAGATTTATTATTTAATTAAAAATGTTCTTATTTCCATCAATAAAGCTCTCATTCGTGATATTATCGAGCTTGAGTTGTGTGGTATTCAAATTTTTCTTCATAAAACTCATCCCACATTAGAAGATATGACCTTTCCAAGGCATGTCGTCGGGTCACCGGAAGAATATTGAAAATATCACAAAACTTAGTGCAACCCAATTAACCCTCTCCATATAAAAATTTACAAAATAATGTTGCACATGTCATTCGTCCTTGAAAGGGTCATCGAAATAAAGTAAACAATTTTGATCTTTTCATTCTCGATTCTTTTTTGTCGGGCGAAATTAGATTTTCCGACTATTATATTAGGTCTCATGAAGCTTGTCCATTCCACGCGTCATTTTAAATTTTTATCTTACGGAATGCTTCTCACAAATATTTTTAAACATTTTTTCTAATGTTATTTCCTGGCCATTACATGTGTCTATGGTCTTTTTTTTCGATCTAAGTTTTGTCTTGTTCTTTTTGCTTATGCCAAAAGGGGAAAATGGAGAAAGATTATTGTGCATACTTTGATTTGAAAATATAATATGTTTAGGTTGTGTTTGCTACACAACCTTTTCCTTGGAAAATGGAAAAACTTTTCCATTTCCATGCAAATGTAGTGTTTGATAGGAGAAATTTGGCCAAAAAAATATTTTCCACCCCCCACCCCACGTGCCCACTTTCCATGTTTTTAGGCTAGGCTGCTGCCTTTTTTTTTTTGGCAATGAAAACAAATTTCATAACCAGTTGTAAAAATATTTTTTACTTTTATAGACAATTTTCAGGTAAAACAA
>CAIGRK010103994.1:0-15678 GCA_903798315.1 Fraxinus greggii
TAATGTGGTATCTGACAACTCATCATCTGACTCGGACCCTCCTGTATCACAATTGTACATGTATCATATGATAAGTCTTTATTCAAGACCTATTATGAAGTAGATGGAGATCAAGAGATTCAAATGGGTAACGAATGACTTTCCAAAGTGGTTAGGAAATGAAATGTAGAGATTATCTTCACATTCAGAAAAATCGTTACTTTAACAAATGTACTGCATTTTCCTAAAATGAATAGAAACTTAGTTAGTGGTAATCTCTTAAGAAAACGGGGCATTAAAAGTGTTTATGTGTCTAGTAAACTTGTATTATCCCTGAATGGTAACTTTGTTGGAAAATACTATTCTCGTGAAAGTATTGTCAAACTATGTACTATTCACAAAATTATTAGTAAAGTTCATTTTGTTTATATTGTTGATTCATTTACTTTATAGCATACTAGATTATGTCACATAAGAAAGAGTACCATGAAAAAATGTTAAAAAGTGACTTTATATCATATAATAAAAATGATGCATTTAAATGTAAAACATGTATAGAATCTCAAAAGACTAAGAAGCCTCGCCAAGATGTAAATAGAACTTCTAATATATTAGAATTAATTCATATTGACATATGTGAATTAACTGGTATGTTAACTAAATGTGGAAATATATATTTTATTACCTTCATAGATGATCATTCTAGATATACTTATATTTATATAATGAAACATAACATAAATATGAAGCTATAGATATGTTTAAAACATATAAAGATAAAGTAGAAAATCACTTAAGTAAAAAAATAAAGTCTCTAAGAAATGATAGAGGATGTGAATATTTTTCTAGTGATTTTAACTTGTATTGTGAAAAACAAGGCAAATTCATCAATGTTATGCACCTAACACACCCGAACAAAATAATTTATTTCAAAGGAAAAATAAAACTTTAGTTCAGATGATAAATGTTATGTTAACTTATGCTAAGTTGTCATTTAATTTATGGTGTGAAGTAATGTTGAGTGCGTGTAAAATATTAAATAGAATTCTTTGAAATATACAAAAGTTTTTCCTTGTGAATTGTGGAAGAGAAGAAAACCTAACATTGAATACTTCAAAGTGTGGGGGTGTCCTGCATATTATAAGAACACGAACCCCAATAAAACCAAGTTGGATCCAAGATGCATTAAATATGCCTTTGTTGGTTATGCTAGTAATAGCAAATCATATACATTTTTAAATTTGGAGACCAACATAATCGTTGAATCAAGTGATGTTGAGTTCTTTGAGAATCACTATCCTAGGATAAATAATTAAGGGATATATACAATGAGATCTTTAGCTTGGGTGGAATACAAGATAAAACATCTTCTAAAGATATTCATGAATCTTATGAACCACGAAGAAGTAAAAGAACTCGAATTGAGAAGTCTTTAGGACCAGATGAAATCGACTCTCAACTTATTTCGTTTTACATAGTAAAAGAAAATGAGAAGAATATTGTAAGAACAATTCCTTTCGTTCTACAAGTGGAGACCGATCTCAAAACTTATAGAGAAGTTATTGCTTCTTGTGATAGCATTTTTTTGGAAATATGTAATTAAAGATGAAATGGATTTAATTATGTCTAATGATACATGAGAACTTGTTGATTTACTATCTGGATCCAAACCTATTGGATGTAAAGGAGAATTTAGGAAAAAATACAATTTGATGGTTCTCTTAATACCTTTAAAGCTAATTAGAAGTTAAAGCGTATCGACAAAAGGAAGAAATAGATTATTTTGATACATATGCACTGGCAGCTAGAATAACTTTAATTAAGGTTTTATTCGCATTAATTTCGATACATAACTTGCATTTTCATCAAATGGATGTCAAGGCGACATTTTTAAATGAGTATCTCGATGATGAGGGTCATATGGAACAACCTAAGTGGTTTGCTCTACCCGAAAATGAACATAAGGTGTGTAAGTTAGTGGAATCGTTATATAGTATAAAACAAGCACCTAAGAAATGACATGAAAAATTTAATTAAGCTATTAATTCATTTGATTTCATAATTAATAGTGTAGATAAATGTTTATATTCAAAAGTGTGTGATAAAAGTATAATCCTTATTTGCTTGTATGTTGATGACATGTTGATTATGAGTAATCACATGGATGGAGTCAAAGAAACGAAAAAGTTTCTATGTTCCACATTCAAGATGAAAAATCTTGGACAGGCGGATACCATATTGGGTATAAAAGTTACAAAAACTAATAGGGTTTCTACTTGAGTCAATCACATTATATTGAGAATGTGATTAATAAGTTCAAACATTTGAACATAAAAGAATTTAATACCCCTCTTGATCCAATTTTAAAATGTATAAAGAATGATGACAGAGAAATTGCTCATTTGAAGTATGCAAGTGCTATAGGAATCTTATGTATGCAATTCAATGAACAAGACCGGACATAACATTTGCAATTAATAAATTTAGTTAGTTTACTAGTAATCCAAGCAAGAAACATTGGAAAATCATTGGAAGAGTTATTGGCTATTTAAAGAAAAACAAAAACTTATGTCTACAATATTCTAAATTCTCGACTATATTAGAAAGACTTACCGATACTAGCTGAATTTCTAGCACGGATGAAAGTAAATCGACTTCGGGTTTGGTGTTTACTTTTGGAGGAGGTGTTGTTTCTTGGAAATTTAAAAAACAAAACTTGTATTACACACTCAATTATGGAATATGAATTTGTAGCGTTATCAGATACTGGGAAAGAAGCTATGTGGCTTAAGAATCTTCTTTATGAAATACATTTGGGACAGAAGAATATATTTTCGATATCTATCATGTGTGATAGTAAAGCCACATTAGCAAAGACATAGAATGATGTATACAATGGAAAATTTAGACATATGTGTCTAAGACATAACCACATAAGGAAATTAATCAACGGTGGAATAATTTTCCGAAATTATGCTAAGTCAATTAAAAATCTAGTGGACCCCTTAACTAAACATCTACATAGAGGTTTAGTATTATCTACTTCGAGTAGGATGAAATTGAAACTCTTAAATAAAAGATTAACCAATGATGACAACCCTACTGTCATTACTTAACAAGAATTTCACGGGTTCAAAGGGTAACAACAAATCATTCGATATGTGAATAGTTTCAACATTATAAAACTCGCTATACCCTTATCCTAATAATATAATTTTGGGTTGTTACTTGAATGAGGGTTGAGCTTTAAGCTCTTAATGAAATTCAGTACCAAAGTACAAGTATCTCTAAAAGTAACAAAGATACTGAAAGTATTTCACCTAGATGAACTTCGAGGTTGTGCCGCCTCAATAGAGAGTTGGAGTTTCTCTCTTAAAAGTTCGTTGAATAGGATAAGTACAAGACCATATTAGTACTAAGCAAGAGTGAGAAGCTTGAGAACACATGATATTTGTGTGTGTAGTCTTACCGGTATTGTCACAAAGAATAATTTGTTCAAACATTTTTTGCTACCTTTAATTTCGACTTTACTTTGCTTAAATTGCATTATGGTTAGATTCAAATCGAAAGATATCTAAATATTATGCATAAGTATTGTATATTTTGAATATGAACTTTTATTGAATTTTGAACAAGTGGGGCATTGTTGAAATTGTAGCTTAAAATCAATAAAATAGGCTTTGGAATGAGAAAATGATTTGGAGGCCAAAACTTTGGTCTATGTGATCTCATAGGCCTTTGTGGCCTGCGGTCGCATATAAACGTGCAGGGTTAATATGCCCTACAAGTGATTTATCTATGCGATCACATAGGACTAAAAAGTAGCCGTTATGCTGGTTTTTTGTTTGAATTTTTGGTGACCTTTGATGAAAAGTTCGCAACTTTTCGTGAATTTTTAGCACTATTTCATGGGTGTTGATTGACATCTATAAATACATGATAGATTTTCGTATCAACAATAAAATTCAATAACTAGATAAAATCTTCATTCCAAAATGTAGAATTTACATCCTTCCCTTTATATTCAAATTTCTTCAATAGTATTCTTGAAATTTTGATACAAAACACTAAGTGCTTAAGAGTTTTCTATTACAATAATTGATTTATCTTTAAAATCATTTGCTAATATCCCTTTAAACATCAAATTCAATTCGGGGGATATTATTTGAGGACAACGATATTCATGATTAAGCCTTCATCTTTATTCCGGTGTTCTTAGTTGTGCATACTTCTACACTCTAAATGACACTTGTGTTAGCTCGAAACCCAGCTAAACAAGTTGATTGCACTATCATCAACAGAAGTCGAGTACATTGTTGCTATTGATGCAGTGAAAGATGGTATTTGGCTTAAGGAGCTATTAATTGAGTTAGGATTCATAATGTGACAGTCAAAGTGCAATTCACCTTGTTAGAAATCACGTCTTTCGACATGAGGACTATCTGTTGATTTCAAATTTCACTTCATTAGAGATGTTCTTGAACAAGGCATTATTAACATAGGGGAAATTTCTATTAAGTGCAACCCTGCTGGTATAGGAACTAAGAATTTACCAATAAATAAGTTTAGAGATTGTCTCATTAACCTTAACACTGGGTGATTTCTTGCATGCAGGGACAAAAGAAAATGAAATTGGAGGAGAGACATCAAACGGGGTCTGGTTCGATCCAGTGAAGGTGGAGATTTCTGAGAGTTGGTTCTCGATGGCACATTTTTTTGGCCATTAAGTAAGGAAACGAGGCCTGATCCATATTCAGATGCCCACAAAGGTTACTATGCACCTATGTTGGAGCATTTCTTTAAAGATTTTAAGAGTTTTTTTTTTTTTTTTTAAAAGGTTTGTTTCTGACCAATGGGTCACATTTTGCCGCAACTTTTGACTAGAACTCTAGCTCTAGTTTTTAGTATAATTCCTTTATATTTTCTTGTTCCTTATAAGAGTTAAATTATTTTTAGACCTTATAAGTTTCATCATGATCATTATTCAATATTCTTAAACAACAAAATATATTCATTGTCGATAAATTCAAGCTTGACTAGTTGATGAAGGATACACTTAATCGTCCATAATTTCCAAGGAATGTACTGATAAGTAAATTCTCAAGGAAATTGGACGGTCTCATGTTTATTTATTATTTACTGTACAAGTTTATTTATATATTATGTTACACAACATAACCGTTGTAAGTAAATTCTTGTCAATTTCAGATTGACACTATCGATTTTCTTTGCAATCTCCATTAGTAGTTTCTTTGTAACTTCTTATTTCTTTCTTTTAGAGAGGAGATGTATAAAATTTTAATATTTCCTCGATAAGGTCAAAAAAGAAAGGAAACCATAAAGAGGGATTATACATTAATCTAAGGTTTTCAGATGTAAAACGTGGGATTAATAAATAATACAAAGTAATATGATGGAGACAAATGAAGTTTGGTTTCAGTGCATATGTAGGTCAAGCTTGCCTATTCATTCAGAAAAGCCATCTCTAAGTGCTGAACAATGTCCTCCACCGTCCCACAGAATTCAAAATTCATCTGCATCAAATAATTCATGAAACCAATTTTTTATTAAAAATCATTACCTATCAGATCAGAAAGGCATAAACATACACTAAAAATTAATTTATTAGCAAATCTTACTGAGATTAATTAGAGAGTTATTACCTCAGCAAGAACTGTTATATCAACAGTAGAACTTCCAAATGGCATTGCTCTAATGTCTAAGACACTGAGGTGCAGATTTTCCATTTCGTACTGAATTCTTGATATTAATCCCTTGTCTTTCTTGTAGAAAATTTTAATCATTACATTGTTGTTTGAAATTCTTGCCTTGATTTCAACTGGGACTGATTCTCTTGTGCAGCTAGTAATGGATCTCTCTTTAGAGGAATAGGAATTTATAGTAGGAATTGAATTTCTTGTTGCGGAAGAATTTGCAGTGATTGAGTTTCTGTTGGCCTCTTCAGCTTCTTCTTCGAGTATTTTTACACGTTCTTGAAGCTCTTGCACATACTTGATAGCATCTCCTAGTAGAGAAGCTTTGTCCAACTGAAACAAAATTAAGTTCCAACTCATCAAGTTAAATATTTCCTTTCTGCTTTCCCCTCGATCAGACAATTGGGAAACCGTTCCCTTCGTTTTAATTTCCAGAAAACTAACATTTTGTCGGAATATTTTGTATATATGGTCAATATATACTATTACCAGAATTTCTTCATTTTATGCCTGAATTAAAGCATGTTTTGGAGAAAATTATTATTTCAATATTGTACATGAAAGATATTAGACTTAATCTTAGTTCCCTAAATTATGGGGTTATCAAGTATTTGCGTAGAATTATTTTCTCCAAATTAAATTTAGTTGGATTTCAGTGGTAATTATATATGATGAATGGATAAATCTAACATAAAGAAACCCTAATCCTTAAATTCAGTACTTCTAATTTCATGAAAGAAGATTTATTACCTTTTTGAGACCTGGCACAACTTTAGAAAGAGTAATGAAAAGTTGGCTTAGCTTCTCTCGTCGTTTCCTCTCTGCCATAACATGATCTTGAGCTTGCAAATGGCTCCTAATCATGCTGCAAGGCACCTTCTTGGCGCCCATCTCATGTATATGTGTTGCATCATATTGTTTCTTACCCGAAGGCTCTTTCATCGTCGAAGATGAAAACTTTATAATTTGGGGGGATACAGAAGAGTCCTTAGACAGTATCCTATGCAATTTCTCAGTTTGGTACGACTTTCCAAAAGAAATTAGTTGGGAGGGAGAAGGCTTTGTACTTATTTCTTGATGTTGGGGACCATTAATGTAAGAACTCCAACTGGTATTATAACTCAGCTGTTTAGCTTCACTTTTAATATTGCTGGCCTGCTGGGAATTTATAGCATCAACTGGGTTGTATCGTGAAAGGTCAGATGAGAAGATCTCAGAAAGAATAGGCTCAAGATCGTAAAGTTCATCAAGATTAATTGCTTCTCCTTTTGAGTTGACCAAGAACTGACCATTTTCCATGTCCTGCACTCAAAATCAACTTAGGGAAATCAAGAATACAAAAATAAAAGCTAAATAGATCGAGAGTTTGCACAGATCCATTCTTTTTCTACATGTTATAAGTTTATTGAGGGGACAAACATATCAGTATAAAGAAACGAGACCCAAAATCAGTAGTTGTTAGGAGTCAATCGATGAACCTTTTCTTTTTTGTGAAAGTAAAATAAACTAACCTGTAAATGGCCCAAAACAAAGGAATTAAATCAAATCGCCCAAAATAAAAGGCGAGAGTAACAAAGGAATACAACGAAAAACATCTGTCTCAGATGAATTTCTGTGTGTACAAGAAATTAAAGCAGAAAAGCTAACCTGATCTGATCGTACAATTCTTTGTCAGCAGAATTAGAATGAAAAGGAAATTTTGGCAGATTCTTTAGGGACAGAAGATTTATAGAATGAAAACCCTAAAACCAAATTGGAATCTGCTAATTAAAATGGTCGGTAGATGGATTCTAGAAACTGTTATAATGTGTAAGAAATGGTCGTACGCACGTGTGAATATGTGAATTCCTGTCTAAAATCATGCATAGCAAGTGGCGATTTAATATTAATTATAGTGTATTACATAGAAGAAAATTTAAACCTACTGTAAAAAATCATTACTGTAAATAACAATAATAATAAAACTATTTTTTTTTAACTTTCCATATTTCGTCATTATACCATCTAATTTAGTTTTTCAGCCTCGGAATGAGCCATGTTGAATAATTTAACCATGGTTTGCCCCCATTAAATTATAATTCATTTTTCTCACTCCCCTTGTCAACCACACATTTTTCAATAAAATAAAATTACACATAAACTAAAAAACATTTTTTTTAATTATACATTCTCTAGAAAAATTACTATTTCTCTCATTATAATGTAGAATAATGGGAGCCAAACTGGCACAATGTTATATAGCATTAGTGTGCTACCACCCTTCTAATTGATCAATGAATATGATAAGTTCACGAAAGTTTAAATACATTTTTCGTCGTTTAATTAAACTTACCTTATCATTCTACTTGGACTAGTATTAGATATTGTTATTCCATTGAATACGCACGAGGTGTTTCAAGACCTTAAATTTTGTATCGTTCGACAAGAAGCAAACGAATGTAGGAAATTACTTGAAATGTGATGGACTGATGAATTGAGCTTGGAGTAGATTTTGGAGCTCGGGTGGCACCAATAGGGGGCACCATAATGGTGTCCATGGTGTCCATTTTGGACACCATTATGGTGCCCCTTATGTATATCAAGAATTTTTCTTTAAATAAAGCAACGACAATACTTACATCACAAATATGCTACCAATTCTGATGCTTTGAAATTATACAAACAATATATATATATATATTTATATTTCAACCATGCATGACTAAATTTTCATAGTTATATTAGCTGTTGCTTCTGAGGAATATTCCATGATGAAAAAAAAAAATTATTACAAGAAACTAATTGTTGTAGATCAGCCTAGTTATAGAAGGAGAATTTGGTAAGATTATATTCGCATAACCACGCAATAGTAAAGAATAACAGCGACAACTTCCTCACCCTATTATAAATTAATTAATAAAAAAAAAACTAGCAAGAAAAGAATAACAATTATTAATATCAATTAGACATTCTTTATCTTGGTAAATACTCAATAAAATTAACACAGATCAAATGGACAAGTCGCGGGCCCCAAATTCTTGAAATGTATTCTCTCCATTTTATTCCGAGTTGTGCTAGATGAACATAGTCATAATAATTCCTACTCTTTTATGTATCTTATGTAGTACTTTTGCAATTTTAACAGTGAGATTAAGGGCTCATTTGACATGATTTTTAAAAAGTCAAAAAGAGATTGAGATCTAAAAGTTGTTTTTGAATCCATTTGACTAATTTTATGAAAGGCTGCTTCTAGATAAAAAGTTTTTTGAGGAAATTGATCAAATATAACTTCCTCTGAAAACACTCACGAGGAAGCTCTTAAAAATTAGTTACCAAAAAAAAAAAATCTCCAAAAACCCTTCTATAGGAAGCGAAAGTCATGTCTGATGAAAGTCAACAATAACGGTTAGTTTTTCAATTTTAATCCGATTTTAATTCCTACCAAACAAGCTCTAAGTCCCCAAATTCAAAAGTTCCGGACCGTGTCGTGTTTGATGATCCCCTTCACTTGTATGCTTAATATATCGAGTAAAAACAAAAGAACATTTAAAACCCACGGGATAAAATCCAACTGATAACCTCCCAAATCTAAAATAGCATCACAAGATGTTTACAAGGTACAGGCAGTATAGATCTAACATCAAAGTTAGTTAATAATATCTGAAAAGATGCATAGCACTATTCAAGTCCGGACTCAGATATGCGAAGCATACATCAGATTAAAATCATAGTGCAGATACAAGCTGGGGCGACACATTTTCTCTTCTAACCACCCTGTGAACCATACTACTGGTAACCTCCCGACTGTGGTACATTATATCCAGCTTGAGCTGGTGCTGGTTGTGTATAACCTGAATGTCCAGTGGCAGGTGCATCATAACCTGCAGGACCTTGGGCACTACCATATGCAGGATCTATCTGCCATTGATAACCGTAAGCTGCGGCATGGGCTGCTGGTTGTTCATTGTGGCCAGGCTGAGTAGATGGATAAGAACTATAACCTCCAGTAGGTCCAGCCTGAATATATGCAGGAGTCTGTTGTCCACCGGGCTGACCATACCCAGCAACAGGTTGACCACCTTGCACAGGATAACCAGAACCAGATGCCGTGGTAGATGGTGGGTGACTGTAACCATCAGCAGGAGGTACAGAACCATATGGAGCATAGCTTTGCTGCACCGGTCCAGTTGACACATGTGGGTATGGCTGTTGAGGTGGCACAGTTTGACCATATGCTTGAGCTGGCGCAGCAGGACCTTGATAAGGCACTTCTCCGGGTTGGTTAGGCCTAGGCTGACCATAAGATTGAGAATGGTGTACTTGTGGCTGCACATCATACATTGGCGGCTTACCATATTGGTCCTGTGAACCATACCCTGAATGTGGACCACTTTGAGCATAAGCTGTTGACTGAGAACCCGTGTTCCCAAACTGTTGTGACGACGCATAGTTATCATATTTTACTTCACTGTACCCAGGAAGACCGAAGTGTTGTGCAGGTGTTTGAGAATAAGGAGTTGGCTGTCCATAGTTGGCCTGTTAATGAAATGTGCCCGAAGGACAACAAGCATTTAGTATGAATATTTGGTAGACATGTAAATGAAGTAATAACTAAACTGCCAACCTGAGGTGAGGGCCCCTGCATTGAAGCCGGAGGCCTTTGCTCCCAGCTTGGACCATAGCTGCTTCGTGGTGCCTGTTGTGGAGGATACTGACCATATGCTTGAGGTGGATATAAAGAATTCTGAGAAGGATATGATCCTCTTTGCGGATAATCGTAACCTGAGATCTGTGCATGATGTGGTCCCCATTGCGAAGCAAAAGATCCACGAGGATGAAAAGCCTGCTGGTTATATCCACCAGAGAGAGGCGATTGCCTTGTGGTCTGAACAAAGCAAGTTAAATCAGAACAAGTGAAAAAATTGAAGAAACCAAAGCATCAGTCACTAAAATTTTGTGAAAAGCACTTAAATGCTAGGTGCATAGGCTTGTCTTTCATTTCATAAATCAGTAAAAATAAAAAATTGCAACAAATTAAAGAAGAGCATCAATTGAAAGGAAAGACCATAAAACATAAAATATAATCAAACAGCTCGAAAAGCAAATATATTGCATTTAGGATTTTGCAGGCACACTCAATAGATTGCAAGTGAAAACATTCAAGTCATTCTTATTTCAAATAAGATTAGGATATAGATTCCATAAGAAATAGCTAGAAAGCAAAATCAAATTTTAGAAGTACGTGCAATCCACAGAATCACAACATAAGAGTTGGTCTAACTCCAAAGAACTCGTAACTAGACATATCTTTTTCGATGTGGTCAGTACATTGAAGTTCCCGAATATGTTTTGCTTTTCTGTTTAACGGTACTATTTCATTGATCTCCAAGAATGCCACTACATGGTTAACTGGAAATTGCATTCAATTTGCGTGATTATTCCACTTTCACGAAACCTCTTGCGGTAATTTCAGCTTATACAGACTAATTTCTATTCCATAATAGACTGCACTTGAACATTGCCCAGAAAGAAAAGCATCCGTGGATAATAACAAACAACTAAAGAACGCTATAATCTTATAAAAGTAAAAGCAGCCAAAGAAGTAACCGGAAATTCAAGAAAACATTTAAAAGACGCTGGAAAAAAAAGGGTTAATCCAAAGTCAACCTGAACAATTCAGATAATTCATGAACTCGAATGAACGTATTCAAAACGTCTTGTTAAAGATGATGGATAACTAGAAATACACCTCAACATGTACAGAAAATGACGACAGCAGATATTCAAAGTCCATGTGACATCAAATCAAATTTGGAAATATTGATACTAAATTACTTCAGAAGACATAGTTTGACTAGATATGACACCACTTTCCAACACATCTCAAAAATACTATAGGAGGCATACCAGATAGCACGTGGGTCGATATAATATAGCCTTACTAGTACTATTGCTATTAGTTTCTAAATCTCAAAGCAATCTTACCAACTATTTACATCCTGCAATGTCGAAGGTTAATGCTTGATACCTCTCTTCCAAGGACGAGCAAGAATAGTGGTGGTCTATTGATACACCATGAGGGCAATGCTGACCCGAAGTAAAGGCACAAGCCAAATCTGCATTTTTAAAGCCAACCAATTCGAAATCGGCAACTTCAAGACAAATAAATCATGGAAACCGACTTGACACACTGGTATTCAATCAATAAGCTCGCAGTCCATGGTATCATCATAAACAGATTTTCTCAGCCCAAGGCTTCACTCAATTGTAAAGAATATTATAGCCTTTACAAACACGAGGCCAACTACATCAGGATTCTGGACAATCAAGTGATGCAATGATTTGAGACTAAAGCAAGGGCAACTGACTCAATGTTTCTATCAATCAAAAAGTAATTTACAGAAACTTAGTTGTATGCTGATATCCTATTTCAAAGCCTATTTGACATCCTTTATCTACAAATGTAAAAAAGGAACAGCAGATTTATTTGACATTAACTAAACAAACCAAAATATCACTAGCGAAATGTTCACTATTCATATCGTTGATATGTGTCATATTCAAAATAGCATAATACTATAAATGGCAGCAGATACAGAATCTTAGTACATGATATTATCATATTATACTAATCTGGCAACCCATACTGAAACCAATCAAAAAACGAAACTAAAAACTAGATGCTCTTCAATCCAATATATAAAATGAAAAATGAAAATAAAAGATACAGTCAAATAAATTAGGAAATAAGAATGACTTGAATGAAATTCTGCACACTTAACCATACTGAGCTTTCAAACAAACAGCAAGAAATAACATCCTAGGTATTAAGAATTAAAGCCAATTAAAAAGGAATTCAGAATATTCACCTGATTCATAACTTCTTTTATCATCTCTGTTGCAGTCTCAATTTGCTTCTTATTACCAGTCACACGGACAGTTCTCTTCCTAGATTTGTCTCCTTCAGGAAGATTTTGTTGCAATAACTAGATAAAAAAAATAAAAAAACAATCATCATTTTATTTAGTCAGACACAGCATGTTAATGACCAAGTTGACCGTATGCATGCCTTCGAATAAGCTGATAGAAAATATACTACCTGAATACGTGCCCCTGATCTTGTCTGCAGATTTCTGATTGTTTCTCCACCCTTTCCAATGATTAAACCAACCTAAAGTAGAAGAAATCTTGCTCAACTTAAGCCATCCAATGTACCAAAAAAAAAAACAGAGAGAGAGAGAGAGAGAGGACTCTTCGAATGAGTAACGCCCTGACGAAAGTTTATGCATGGGTCTGAGAGGCAAACAGAAAGAGGAAAAGGTAAACAAACCTTTTCATTTGGGACTTGTATTTCAAAGAGGACAAGGTAAACAAACCTTTTCAATTGGGACTTGTATTTCAAGCTGTTCTCCACCTCCAGCAGCTTGCACAGTGCTGAATCCCCTAGCAACGAGTGAAGGAGAACCTCCAGCATCAGCCTAACATACAGTACTTAATTAGTAACAGAAGTAGCAGAATCAAAAATTTTACACATAACAAATGCAATAAATGATGGGGGAAGTATGAATACTAATATGAATAGTTCAAGATGCAAACAAAAACGAAAACAAGAAAGAAAATACCTCAGCAATAACATCGTTTATCAATTTCTCGGCCTTCTTTATATTTTCTGAAGTTCCTATCAGTTCCAAAGGCCTGGAGGTAGAATGTGGATCTGCATCAGCATCTCTCACTATCTGAATTTTTGCACCTGTGTTGTCTTGCAGGGACCTAATAGTGTCCCCAGCCTTTCCAATTATAACCCCAACCTACAACAAAAGAAGAATATATTTTCCAATCAAGTTCCTTTCCTCTTTACCATTTCTTTTTTCAGTTTAGCTTTCCTTTTCGACATGGGTGGAGGTCGGAATGGGCAGGATTTTCAACATAAAGTTGTGGACTTGAAGTTTCAATTAAATCTAGTGCCACCATAAACTGAACTAGTCAAGATCTCTTCTCATGTTCTTTTTCCCAGATTTTCTTTTTCTTTTTTTCTTTTTAATCAGAGAGATAGATAATGAAATGTTATTTCCATCTACACACTTGGAATCAATTAGTTAATGTCAAGTCAAAATTATGGTCCCATCAAGAGATTGCAGTTGTACTCCTGTATCTTTAGTCCCTTGTCACTTCCCTTATTTTCCACTTACATACACATATGTACACATGGATGTTTGTGCACATGAATACATAGACACAAATTGCTATCATGACCATGACTCCTATTATCCATCATCAGAGACAGGAAAAAACCAAAGTCAGGAACTCAGGATATTGAAAACCCAAGCACCAATAGTTCTTGAAGAAAACC
Source organism: Fraxinus greggii (assembly GCA_903798315.1). NCBI lineage: Eukaryota > Viridiplantae > Streptophyta > Magnoliopsida > Lamiales > Oleaceae > Fraxinus > Fraxinus greggii. Next base: position 14,023 of record CAIGRK010103994.1, read on the forward strand.
CACAGTTCTCCAAGTTCTAATATTTATAAAATAAGCTTTCACGCTTTATTTTGCAATCATGATGATTGACAGATGATTTGCTGGCATTACTTAATCCTATCTGCTTCTTAGTTTTTATTGATCTGCGGGGCCTGGATCTTAGTAGCTCCCAAATATTCTCTTGTAAATCTTCGTCAGCTAACCTGGTGATCTAGGATCAATTCCAATATCCCTTTAGATTGTTCATTTGGAATCCAAGGTTCCTTTAGGTTGAAGAACGCAACTTGGGTAATATCTCATACTGATGTGCTATGTCAGTTTGGCTAGATAGAAACACTAGGATTTTCCAAAAATATATACCTGTTATCATATATTTTGTTGGACAAGATAATATTCCGGGTATTTTTGAGGGTTAAGGTAGTTATTTCATATCCAGTAATAACGGGTTAACAGATACAGTGTGAATGGAAGGATTAGCTTCTTTGAACTCTACTATCACCAATTTTTATTTCCGTAATTGAGAAAAGACCAAGATTTTTAAATGAATAAATGTGGCCCCATTCTAATATCTTAAGATTTTAAATAAGGTGGTCAACATCAAACATAGATCAAAAAATAGAGAAAGACAGAATCTTGGAATTAATGTGGTGCAAAAATAAATTACTAGGTCAGATTTAAGCATTATAATACACTGTATTAGTTTTTTGATTTGGCTACTTAAACTTGATTACCATTGCATATTTCTTTCGAAAATGAAATTTGTATTTTAATTCAGAATTTCTTTTTCTTTTTCATTTTACACTTTCTGGACGATTATTATTGAGAACACTCATCTTTCAGGACTATGATGGTTGTTGAGTAATTTCCATGCTTTTATTACTCGTATTGTAAATTAGATTAATTGTTCCTTTTCTATGTAGCTTATGAGAATTTTTCAATATAGACACTATTGGTGATTCATTCAATTGGATTACTAATTCACGCATTTNATTCAGAATTTCTTTTTCTTTTTCATTTTACACTTTCTGGACGATTATTATTGAGAACACTCATCTTTCAGGACTATGATGGTTGTTGAGTAATTTCCATGCTTTTATTACTCGTATTGTAAATTAGATTAATTGTTCCTTTTCTATGTAGCTTATGAGAATTTTTCAATATAGACACTATTGGTGATTCATTCAATTGGATTACTAATTCACGCATTTGAAGTATGATCTTTGTTCATAATAGCTCGTGTAATAATGTAAATATGTGATCAATGTAACAAATTAAGGTTTCCAAATTCTTATTTTGGCCTAAATTCACTCAATTTCAAGAAATGACAAGTGTCATGCTAAATGACAGAATCACTTGTTGAGGGAATTGGTTCTTTGCAAATGAGTAGTACTGTCACAACTGTAGAGTATACTACTTCTGCTGTTGGGACTAGTCATCCACCCCATCCTCCAGTAAAAAAATCTACATACGGAGGAAGCTCATCTAGGTCCCTCGTAGTGCACCTGGGTTGGACCTTTTTTTCTGCCTATTAAATTAATGCATTGTGTTAGCAAAACAATCTACATACGGAGGCAACTCACCCAGGTCCCATGTAGTACCCAGGGCCGGACTTTTGCTGTATTTTCTAGGTTTCACACTTTATTTGTCTTTTCTTTCTGTCTTTTAAATAATGTATTG
>CAIGRK010104020.1:0-10906 GCA_903798315.1 Fraxinus greggii
TAGTAGGTCCCTTTGTTTTACCAGATTCCTCGCCATTTTCCTCCTTGTCCTCCTCCTCTTCGTTAGCCTTTGGTCAGGGTCTTGCTGCCTTCAGCAATGCTATTCTTTCCATTGAGGTCCTCAGTTTCTCGGTAGTAGCTGCTTTGACTTCATCTTCAGGCATGTATTCAACGCTCCCATCGCTAAGAGAAGATGTCAAAACCTTCAAGTGCAGAGCAATCCTTCCATTATTTGGATCCGCCAAGTGATATGCTTCAACATAGCAAGGATCACTACAACCAGTCAAAGTGTATGCACTAGGAGGAACCTTGAGCAAACTCGAGTCAACTCCTTTCGTCAACAAAAGAGTTAATTCATTGGGACCTAGCCTCCACAGTTCTAAACAAGCCTTGTGAATCAATCCTTCCAGTTTTCGGTCCTGAAATGCAGATGCATCATAGAACTGAACAGTTAGCTTATGGTGGCTAAATGGATAATCTCCTCTGGTTTCACTAACCCCAGCCCATCTGAAAAAACAAAAACAAAGCAACATTGTTGAAAGGTTTCGAGCTGCACAATGTTGCATGCATAATTTCAGTTCTGACAAAGACAACCAAGTTATGTTATAAAAGTAATAAAGTATGACATTTCTTTGGTCGAGCTTAAGCAATAAAGACCTTCTTTCATACTCTCCAGTGATAATTGGCAAAATTTAGTCCCAATCTTAGCTTTACTTTTAGGAAATAAAACCCAATCCTAGAGCACATGTCGACTAAATTCATTTGAACAAGAGGTGGGAAAGATCAGCACGTGAGCAACATCAATAATGCACTGTACTTGGACAGAACTCTCCTACACCCATTGGTCCCTACATTATATAGGAAATTGGTTTAGAAGATTGAAAATTTTGGTTAAGTGTTAAAACCAAAAACTTGGAAAAAGTGACTTTCGTGTCAACTTTGACCAAATATTCGGACATGATCTGATAGTCAAATTATAAAAGTAAATAGACCAACTTATTCTACTCGTCGAGTAGATAGTCGAGGTATATTTGGAATCTCAAAATCAATTCCGGATGAATAAGAAATTGCGATCCAAAGTTGGAAAAAAATAGAGGAAGCTGTCTGGAAATTGACTAAGGCTATCGCTAGCTTATCACTGGCCAGCGACAGGCCAGCGAAAATGTTACTATTTTTATCCATCAATTGAGGCGAGGGGGACAGACTAGCAATAGTGAATGATGCGAACTTTGACAAGAGTTGCTGAATTTGGGGCGCGACATTTCATTCATAACCCCGTATCCTCTATATATAGGACCCCTTGGACGTCCCTTTTGTATCCCATATCATATTTGCATTGAGCATTGCATAAAAACTCTTGCAAATCACTTCCAAATTCATTCAAACTGTTTTTTCTTTGTAGAGAGAAACTCCGTCGAAAGTTCGCCATAACTTGTTGTTTGAAGTGCTTCTACCACAAGTTGAATCCGTTATATCTTAGGAAACAAGTGTCGTGAACAGTGAGCACCATTACGGTGCAATTTTGTTTTAAGGAAAGAGTGAAAATCACTTACCTCAGTTTATTATTATTATTCTTATTCTTCACTTCTTTTTTTTTGGTTTTTCATTTGTAGTTTACATACTACATTTTCAATCCCTATTATATAGTTTAGTCAAGCTCCTGCGGATTAAACTTTGCTTTCTGTTTGTTCGATATACAACAACTCTTTCACCCGCACTNCACAAGTTGAATCCGTTATATCTTAGGAAACAAGTGTCGTGAACAGTGAGCACCATTACGGTGCAATTTTGTTTTAAGGAAAGAGTGAAAATCACTTACCTCAGTTTATTATTATTATTCTTATTCTTCACTTCTTTTTTTTTGGTTTTTCATTTGTAGTTTACATACTACATTTTCAATCCCTATTATATAGTTTAGTCAAGCTCCTGCGGATTAAACTTTGCTTTCTGTTTGTTCGATATACAACAACTCTTTCACCCGCACTTATATTTAGCCCGCGTCACCAACATACTAAGCCCAAACAGATGGATAAGATGGCGTTGAGGAATTCTAGTTCAACCAATCACCATATGGTCTTAAGTTGCGAGCATAGCAATCTAATGGTTTGATCAGAATTGTATTATGAGATCTATGTTGGATGCAATATAACATTGCGGATGTTGTTATCATCCAGTGCTCAAGAAAGTTATGATAGGGATAAAACACTTAACAAGTTAGCATGATAACATCTTTAGCATGGCTTAAAAAATCCTAATTTAGCCCTGCCTCAAAGTGAAGCGAGAAAAAAAAAGGGTTATGTTGCTGTCCAAAATGAGCTTGCCAAGCCGATGGAAGGGAATGACCGCCAAAATAGAGAAAACAGCGGCAGTAACATCCGGATCAGGGAAGTCCAAATCGTTGCGAATACCAGTGTAGACCATTTCCCATAGGTCTGTAGTGAAGTGAGTGGAGCGAATTAGGTCAAAAGTGTCATGGTTCCCATTGAGGTGTATATGGGCACCTAAATCCCATTTAAGCTTCATTTGTGTGGTTTATATTGGTTTGGGCTCTCCAACTTCAATAACTAGTTTTTGTGGTCAGATTCTCTTAATTGAGATACTTGACAATGGTAGGCATCACGTCTTCTGATCTCGATTACCAGTTAGGGTGTATGGGGACCTGCTCAACGTGGACGCCATGGTTTGTCTTGGTTCCTATTGGAGTGTATGGGCACCTAAATCCAACATCGAAAGTTTAAGCTTTCGACTTGGGCTTTCCAATCTCAATAGCTAACTTTTGTGGTCTGGTTCTCTCAATTGAGATACGTGACAAAAAACAAGCTTTTTGGAGATGGCGGAAGTAGGGGAGGCAACGATCTCTTCAACAGCGGACTTGGCGATGACGGAGATGTCGCGTCCGGCGACAGACTGCTAGAGTGCTTGGAGGAGGAAACAGACTGACGAAGGGTATTGTTGCACCGAACAGTATATCCATTTTTGCACTTATTTACGCGCAAATGGAATGATAAACATACATATATAAGATTTTAGTGTGTGAATTGACTCATCAAATTGAAATATTTTCTATTCTCTGGCGGTGGCGGGTTTATCGACGGCGAGGGATTCATTCATTTTATGAAATGGAAATCGAAAGTATTTCAAAATTGAAATGTTGGACGCGAGTCAATAAGTTAGGGTCTAACTTGTAACAACACTAATAGGCTGGGGACCAATATTGTAATTTTCCCCTGTAATTAAATAAGAGTTTTTACTTTGCAACGCGCTCTTTATTCGGCGATTAGCTTTTTGCCCTTTTTTTTGCTTTTGCTTTCCAGAACAAACAGATCGGTCGATCCAATTCAGAGAAAACGCCACCGCAGAGCAGAAGGCGATGGGAGATTACCACTTCGTGTACAAGGACGTGGAAGGAGCCTCAACTCAGTGGGACGACATTCAGAGAAAATTAGGGAACCTCCCGCCGAAGCCGGCGCCGTTCAAGCCACCGGCTTTCACCCCCGCCGATGACAAGGATTCTAAGGCTAAAGACAAGGCATGGATAGATGATAAAACAGAGGAAGAGTTAGAAGATCTTGAGGATGATCTCGACGACGATCGCTTCCTCCAAGAGTACAGGTATTGCTTTCTTTTTCATCATTTGAATTTATTTTCCAGTAACACCTTTTCATGACGATTATTTAGAAATGCCCCTCGTGAATATTTTCCTGGTGTCTAATTCATTTGATTTGGTTGAATTTGCTTTAACAGCTGAGGAAAGATGGATTTTTTTTATTATTTTTTTTCCGTGATACATAAAGAAAGTAGGAATTCTATGTTAATTTGTAATTTCAGTAGAAATAAACTTGGTTTTAGTTGCAAATGGGACTTCTGTTAACTTTGCTGGCGCATGAATTGGTGATTGAGTTCGAACCTAATTCTAGAGGTAAATTGCAGATATACTCACTTTATCAGCTTTGTTAATGTAGTAGTAGTAGTAGTAGTAGTAGTAGTAGTAGTAGTAGTAATAATAATAATAATAATAGTGAAAGAACTCATACAGTGAATATTGGCTCAAAATCAACTTTGGTGGTGCTTTATAATTGATAAGAAGGAACAGACGATGTGGTGTAATGGAGGCCATCGTGGATATCCTTTTTTGATTCTGTTTTTATTGTATTGAATTTCTTTGTATTTGGTGGTGGTGTAACAAAATTAGTCTCTTTTTCACTGGACCTAGAAATACAGAGGGAGAATCAATTGACCATTTTTTGTTTTAGGATATTTTATGGGAAGTTGAATTCGAAGTTAACCAGGGAGGAGTGGCCAATGGCTTAAAAAGATGTGAAGATAATTTAATGTTCATCAGAATTTCATTTTGAAGCACAAGACAGAATTCTCAGGGGTGAAAAGTTGTAGATATTATCTTTTGGCATCTCTCTTGCTGTTTTGGTTACTATATTTGAGATCTATAAAATACCACTGTTTTTGTGAAAGGGAAAGGGAAAGGAAAAGAAAAAGACAATAACGATTTCAAAACCCGAGATGAGAAAGTAAAACTTCTAGTTCTTATCTCTTGTTTTATGCTAATTGTTGTAGGAAGAAGAGATTGATGGAGATGAGAGAAGCGGTCAAGATTGCCCGGTTTGGTTCAGTGGTTCCAATTTCTGGATCAGATTTTGTACGTGAAGTTTCACAAGCTCCTCCAGATGTCTGGGTAGTCGTGATGTTGTACAAGGATGGGTACAGTACTTATCAAGCACACTAATGATTGTGTTATTATTTGAGTTACCACCGAATTTAATGTTGGCAACATCAAGACTTCTATTATTGACTGTTTTTCTTTTTGATAGATTTCCAGAGTGCCGGCTGCTTTTGGAATGTATAGAAGCACTGGCAACAAGATATACTGCAACAAAATTTGTCAAAATTATATCCACAGAGTGCATTCCTAACTATCCAGATCGTAATCTTCCTACACTACTGGTTTATAACAATAGTGCTGTTAAGGCAACTCACGTGGGGCTCCATAATTTTGGTCGGAGATGCACTCCCGAAAGTACATATCTTTCTCTTCTTGCCTTTAAATTTTTTATTTTTATTTTTAATCTATATGAGTATTCTTTAGAGTTAAAATGATTAGTTACCCTTTAGGTTATTCAGACATTGCTGTGAGCCGAGTCTATGGGACGACCAATATCTTGCATGTTTGAAATGGTGTTAAAAGTAATATGTTAGTTGAATTTTCAAAACATGGACAATTTGGGAGAAACTAAAACTGAGTAGTGGGAATCACAAGTAGAAAGATGACTTTTTTATTTGAAGGACTGCTAAATGTGTCGCTAATAAAGATGGGAATAGGATTGTCTTAGAAGTGGTTTTTAGTGTATTGCTTATCATACGTTGAGATCAATAAACCAACACTGTATACGTTTCTAAGAGTCCTTCCCTAAGGCATAATACCTCATCAACACCCTCCCCTGGCCAATCAAAAAATAGATATAAAGGAGAATAAGTGCATAAAGTGAATATTTATCAAATTCTGAGGTAATGGTTGAACAAAGTTCGCATCGTGTTAAATATTCTATTCTTCTAAATTATTAAAATTCTTAAAAAAGGAAAAGAAGAACGAGAGTCCCAAAAATAACTCCAAGCTCACCATGTTATAGGTCATCAAATTCCCCCGACTCGTTAATATGCCTTTAATGAGGATCAAATTGTTTGCCCTACATAGGCGAATAAGTATTTAGCCCCTTTTTGGTGCAAATTAAAATAAGAGTTTTAGTAGACTTTGATTAAAGTTGATGAAACTTGTGGTTGAAAAGTTGTGTCCCATGAAATGAGTAATTAAAATTAGTTGTTGACTTTGACTTAAAATTTTTAGCTACTTTTAATCCACACCAAACAGTGGCTTAGTATTCTTTGGTTTTTTCAACAATTTCAGGCTACTCAATTTCTCTTGAAATGTGATGGAATTGCATATTAATCTTTCAGGTGTTGCTCTAGTTCTCTGCCAGTCAGATCCCGTTCTCAATGATGGCCAGTGTGGAGGAGAGCAATCCCGACAAGCTGTTCTTGATGGAATCAGGAAGAAGTTTGTTGAGAGCGTCGTGAGAGAGCACGAAAATGATGATGGATCTACAAGTGATTAATTCAGTTTTTCTATTATGTTTTTCTTTCCTTTTCTCCCCCCCTCTCTCTCTCTGGGAGGGGGATTTTTATGCTTTTTGTAGTGTGAGCTATTTCCCTCTTTTCTGATCAGATGTCTGTGACATGTTTATTACTATGTTATTATGTGAATTGATATTAGAAATTTTCTGAGTAGAAGAGAAAACTCATTAGATCTCTAGCAAGTACATCCTTAAATCTTTTGTGGTTTAATAAATATGTTTAATTTGGTTCAATCAAATTTGTGCATGATGTGAACGGGGCTGAGCAACAGCATTTGCATCTCCCCCTCCCACAACAATAATTCAATAGGCTGCAGATGTGTCTGGCTAGAAATACATATTTATGTAATTCAAACTTTGAAAATGTTCTCTGTGAAGTTTTTTATGAGAATTTAGTTTGTCAGATTAATTTCATGAATAAATTTAAAGCCTCCATTTGGGAAGAAATTAAAAAAGTTTTAATCTATAAATAGATAAAAATGAATTGGACACAGGGATGATCAAACCATCGTCACTATGTAATAGAAACATGATAAGTTTTGCCCTAGTCGTTTTGTATGAATGAAGCTCTAGTATCACTTTGACTTGATAATTTCAATAGATTTGACCCTTTCGTTATATATTCCGTGTTCATAGGACGATAATGTTCACGGATGATGATGTTGCTATTGTGGAGATGGTGCGAAGGTAGCTGAACATGGAATCTGAACTCGGGTGGTGTGATTGTGATGGCGTAGGGTGATGTGCTGAACATGGAATCTGAACTCGGGTGGTGTGATTGTGATGGCGTAGGGTGATGTGGTGGTGGTGGATGTTAAAAGTGGTGGTAATACAATATTTCACTTGAATGTATTTACTAGGCAATTTTGAATTGTGAATGAAGATAGCAGGTTGTTGTGTCGAGGAAATGGTGATGGTTAAACAAATTTGTTATCTCGTGTGAAGAGTCTAGATCTGTCCTTAATCCATTAGTTTTTTTTAAAATAAATGTATCGGCTTAGTATAAAAAAAGTTTTGTTCCCTGTCCTTGCTCCTATTTGTTACCCTACAAGTAATAGATTTTTGTTAATTTAATTAAAATTGAGTAGGTTGTGATATCCGTGAATAAGAAAGAGCTGTTAAAGGTAATGATTTTCGATGTAGTGTTGTTGGTTGACAAAAAATGAAAGTACCATAGATTAAAACAAAAATTGAAATATTGGTTTTAGATGAAAATAAAGTATATTTTAAAAAAATTATAAAAGATGGTAAATTTTAAATATTTGTATATATTTTAATAAAAATGTAAATATGAGGTATTTTTAATTTTTTTGTATTAAAGTAGAGTATTTATAAAGTTATCCGACATGGACACTTCAAAATCAAGTCGTGCGTACTGATTTATCTAAATAACCACGCTTCAACTTATCCCTATTCTTGTACCTATATATACAAGAGAAACACAAATCTTAATTACTGAAAGCATGTAGACCAAAATCCTTCAGCAATTGAATATCCATATCGTTCTCCAGCCTATACATAACAAAAACCATCCAAATACTTGGCTGTCTTAAAACCAGCTAATATTCATTACAAGAGGGAACATGATATCAAACTGAAAGTGGTTCAAGTTCTCATCTTCAACTCACACATACTACACTCTTTATTATTGAACTGTATCTACTACATACAATTCATAGAAGTTAATCATCAAGCATTTTCTCCATTTTTTTCTTCAGAAGTTTATGGAAGTCTTCTTCTGAGAGAGACAACATCTGATTCAATAGTAATTTGACTCCACATTTTCTAATAATTTCATATCGAGGTTTGATCCTGTCTTCTAAACTGTAACCAAAATACTGTGGAAACTTAACTAACTCGGATCTTGGATAAACCATGGTCAAGAAAAACTCCCATTTCGATATCAAGTTATCAGGCAAGCTAAAAGTATACAATGCTCCGTATCTTGAGATCATAGTTGCAACATCCCTCAAACTATACCCCCTTTCGAGGAAAAATTCTGTCACAGGCTTCAAATTAGCCTCAATGCTAAGACCAAAAGTTTGAGGAGATCGATGAAGAAGAACAGCAACATCAACCTCCAATGAACGGAAATACTCAGCAGTTGGTCGTAACTTATCCTCCACACTGTAACTTATAATATTTGGGCAGCGTGTAAGAACCTTACCCACATTCTCGGCTGAGAGTCCCATCTCGTAGAGAAAATCCACTGTTGCTTTTAGTTTTTGTCTGCTGTAAGTGAGAAGCGGTGGAAAGCGATAGATAACTTTTGCCCATTGTCTTTTATCCACACCTAAATCCTCAAGAAATTCCATGGTGGGGATCAGATTTTCAGTTAGACTAATTCCACAAAGCTGAGGCCTTTTAGTTAGGATGGTGGGAATGTGTGATTTCGGCACACCTAGATCAAGAAGAAATTCAACAACTGGCTTGATTTTCCCCTCCAAACTATAGTAGGCAAAAGCTGGGAACTTGCGTATCACTTCCCTGATTGCCTCAAGTTCCATGCCAAGATCTATAAGGTAGACAATGTGAGAAGGAAGCTTCCCAGTTGGGCAAATGTCACTAACTCGAGCCAAGGCTCTTAGCTTCCTCGAGTCAGAGGAAACAACGGAAGTAGAAACTGATGCAGCTGAATTTTCTATTACAGTTTGTTTTTGAACATTTTCTTCTGATTTTTCCTCAACAGGTGGATTTGAAAATTTTTCGACAGCATCTACCAAAATGCCTCCGTACTCCTCAAATAGTGTCTCGAGGTACGGAATGAGAGCTTCCCGGATCTCAAGAGTTGAAAGTTCCCGACCTGCAATGCCAAGAAAGCTTTGTGACAATGGAATTCGAAGGAAAGTTATTGCTTTCAAGTGTTCTATAGAGGGAGAAACAAAATTAGAAACCAAACCTACTAAGTAGCGAGACTTGTGAACAGAATGGAGCCGTGACACTAGATGATCAACAAAAGCATCGGACTTATTGATAGTTCTTGCTGCCACCACATTACTTAAACCTCGTTTTTTCAAAAACAAGGTTAGTACAGCCTTGGCTTCTTCCTTTTCTGCGGCCAACAAGGTCGGGGGGACCACCCTTAAGCTGAATTTTCCATCAACTCCAGAACCGTCAATCAATCAAGAAAAATCCAACAATATTATTTTGGGAAAAATGGTAAAACAAAATGCAAGCATATTGGGTAAATTAAGAGTTGTAATAGCTTACTGTACTTTGCTTGGATAAAGAAAACCTTCTGGGGGAAAGAGACTCTATTCCTGCATATATTCATTGGCACAAAGTTAGATATAAGATAATATATTAGTATTATGCCTATGTTTATCCTCTATTTTTTCAAAAACTCATTTTCAAAAACACATTCTCCCATAAAACAATTTTACACGTAAGCCCAAAACTTTTCCTTATTTTCTAACCAATATCCACACATTCTCCAAAAAACTCTATTCCAAAATAAATTTTCATTACAAAAATGGGGATTACGTATCAGACTGCTATTTTGTGATTACTGGTTCTTATAAATATTTCACAACTTGGACAATTTCATATTAAACTGAAATTAGTATAGTTAATATTTCTTCCAGGTCAACAGCTATGAACCTCAAGGCTGGTAGATTACATATTAGTATGGAGCTGTTCTAATTCAATTTCACGCCCCTAATTTGACAGTTAAGGTGCAAATTGCCAATGCCAAAGGAGACAAGGCGATCGTAATCAAATATCATGAAATTTTTGGCCACAAACAAGCGTTTAAAGTAAAGTTAGAGGAGGCTGCATTTTTTCATATATTTTCCTTGAAAAAATATCATTTTTTGAGACTGTGAACAGTCTGCTTCTGTAGCTGAGAGCAAATCATCTGACTTCTGAATTTTTTTTTTTTGTCATTTTTTCTTTCTTTTTTTTCATTTTTCCATATTTTTTTTTTTGGGTCTATGGTATGTAAACATTACGGATCCATAGTTGAAGGCAACCTTATTTTCTCTTGTGAGCGGAAGACTGGAAGTCATCAATCAAGTCCTGTGTTAATAGAACTGTAAAATTTCTAAGATTTCACCATGATAATACAAATCAACTCTTCAACCATCAAATAAATTGTCCACCAAATATTGTCTGACACGAATGGAAGCACTCAACAATCATTCCATTCAACAATCATTAGAACTTTACATTGCATTCAAGAATAAAAAGGAAGCTGCTATTTAAATCCGACATTGTTATATGTACAGACTTGAATTCAAAACAATGGTGCGAATCAGCCGGGATTATCAAAACAAGTAAAGAAATTTGACAGTGCATATTGATGGCAATGATTGAAAATATGAAAGGATTATGAAGGAATTATGATGTTTAGATATAAAAATGGTGTGAATGGATATATGAAAGGATTGATGGAATTATGATGGGATACATATATGAAGAAAGTGTGGATATACGGTGTTTAAATGAATAAATTTAAGGGATAATTGCAGCAAAGGTCCCAAACCTTTCAGATATTTGCGCACTTTACCCTCACATTTGATTTGTGCCAGCGGAGGCCCCAAACCTTTCAAAAATATGCGCGGATGTCCATCTAGACGGATTCCGTCCAGTTGACCGTTAGTCGACCTGAAAAGTCAAAATTTGCCCAATTTTGACCCAATTAGAAAGGGTCAAATGGTGACTATACAATTAACACATTAAATAAATAAACAAAAAAATAGAAAAAAACAAAAAAAACCAAACACCCATGTACTTCTACCCTAAACACACATGAAGATCTCCATG
>CAIGRK010104043.1:0-31413 GCA_903798315.1 Fraxinus greggii
CATAAACTTGGTCCAAGAAACCATTAATTCTGAGTTATATAAAAGTACCACTGGGAATTTTCACTGTTCAACATGAGTAAATTATGACTTTAATATCATTCACTTGCGCGAACTTTGAAGCACTAGATCCAATTGGTTGTTGTTCTTGGGCCAAGATTTAGGTAAGTTAATTGGCAGCTGTATATGTTTAAACAAAAAAGTAGAAATAAGTAAAATAATCAATAGACACTACTCCCTCAAGTACTTACATTCATCTACAGATTGCAGAGTTGCTAAATTGAAAGTTTATTTAGTGAACCCATCACAACACTTGGACACGCCCCAGAGCTGCCCCGTGCCGACTAATGAGATTAGATGCATATTTAGTACGTAATACTCGACATGTTTAAAGAGTAGAACAGACCGGATTTTAACTTCTTTATATAGTCTACCCTGCCGAACCGGACATGGAAGTGCAGTTAATAGTTTTCAGCCAAAAGTGTTATGAAGTGTATTAATAGTGCAGCTCATAACATGAAAAGATCATGTGTAACAACTATTCATGTTTTGAGACCACAAATTGGCTCCTCCTAGCCTAGCCTTAAAAGAGTTCCAGTGCAAAAGTTGAGGGTCCCATGAATGTGGTCCAAAGATAATGCAAAAGGGTTCTGATATACTCTGTCAAGCCATTTGTTTTGCCTAGTTTCTGGGTGCTAACTTATGGATGAAACCATGTAGTTTGTTTGTTTCATGGTTTGCCTAAATTCTGGTTCAAACTTTTCAAAGATCAAAATACAAAACAGAATGATTGTGCCCATATAAATACTGACTGACTAATTAGACCAAGATTCTCCACTTTTTTATTGCCTTTTCAGGGTTATAGTGCCCTTTCCTGAAAAATGTTAAGAATAAATCTGCAGAAATTTCCACAGGTTTTGCACAGGAAGACAGCAAAATCTGTGGAAATCTGTCTTCCTGTGCAAAATCTGCGGAAATTTTCCTTTACTTGTAGCATTTCTCGAATGTTAAAAGCACATGTAGTAATCTTCATTGAAATCTTTCAAATTTCTAAATGATCATTTTGGGTGTCTTTTGTATTCTTTTTGCCTCATCGCCTGCAGATCCTGAAAAAGTAAAAAAAATGCACCCTCTTTTAATTGTGTAAAAGCACTCTAAAATCAAAGACGATGAAGAAATGTCAATAATCAATTTATTAGAGAAATCAAAGGTATTGAATCACTCTTATAAACATAGATATGTAAAAGAAGAAAAAGAATTAATGGGCATATAATATACATGAGATCAATCTAGCACTTGCGGTTTCAAACCCAGAAAAAAAGGAATAAGAGTTTACATTGTTCAAGTTATTGTCAGTTTGCCAAGATCAAACTACTAAAATAAAAAATATATCGAGAATATCGTAAAAGAAACAAGAGAAGTGAAAAAACAAAACAAAAAAACCATAAAATTTGTCTTCTATAGGTTTTTGCAGGCGCGGATCAATAATGAGAATTCTACTTGATCTTGATCTTTCTGCAACTGTTTCTCTTCTAACCACAATCTGCTATCCATACCACTTCTGGTCCTGAACATGAACACGGCATATCCTGAGGCTGGATTGTAGAACCAATCATGAACATCCCACATGAGATCAACAAGCAAACCATCCAAGAAAATTGTCTGATTTCCTCTGAAGTTCCATTGCAAGCGCTTTATGCGAATTACAAGCTTCTTATCGATACAAACTGACAAGACCGGATGCTTAAGGCCTTCGTTTTCTCCACTACAACGAATCAAAATGTCGTGAGCAGCACCAGTATTGCAGAATTGAGCCTTAGTTGAATAAAGGGTATTGCCGGAGAAATGTTCTTGGCGCGAAATTAATGAGGATTTCGCCATTTGAGTGCCATTTTTGAGCTTTTTCGTCCAAGCTTCTTGAGCCATATCTCCAAGAATTAGACCTAGCTCTGAATCAACTGTGATAAAGACATAATATCCGTCAACAGGTTCAGGGCCTGTAGGGTACCTAGCTGCAGAAAGATCCCAGTAAACTTCAATTTCGTTATTCTGGAATTCAATTGATTTGCTGCCTTTCAACTTTCTGAATAAGCGCGAATTCGTATTAAGTTTGAAGGCGCTTGATTGATCATCACCAAAGGTTATATTAAGACCTTGAGTCAAACTGCTCTTGCACCATGTGATTGTGATCAAAATCTTCTTCTGAGTGGAGAGTTTGATTCTATATAAACATGTCACCGCATTTTGAACTGAAGGGATCAGATTAGGAGAAATACAAGAATTATTTGAATAACTTGAACATGATGTATCAGAAACCTGCACTGCATATTCACTAAAACAAGATGCAAAGTCTCTCATACTAAGAGTTGTGGCTGTCTGAAGAAGAAAGGAAAGATTGAATTGGAGCCTGGAAATATTCTAAAGAAGATGATAAATGAAAGGAAAGATAACGGAAATCAAGATTACTGACAGGCCCATATGTATGAATTAAATATGACTCTCTTACCTAATATTTTGCATCTTAGGACTGAGGAAAGAACGGAACTTTGAGACAGAAACTTTGAAGGTTTATTTCTTTATGTCTTGCCAGTTCATATGAGTCTGAGCTATTGAATTCAAATGGCAAAAATAAATATATAACAAACATGAATAGAATGAATGCAGCAAAATAATAAGAATAGCTCAATTTTTTTTATTTTTACTGCTCCCTAGAGATCAATGGTTATTGGTTGACCAGACTACAAAGGTATCAGGTAATTCCACCACATTTCAATCTGCTATCCTTTGTTTTAAATTATAATTCATTTTTCTCTTCTTTTTTATCAACCACACATTTTTCAATAAAATAATATTCCACATTAAACCAAAGTTTTTCCTTCATTTTTAACCCGCATTCTCCGAATAATTGCTATTCGAAAATCAAATTCTCATTGTACTGAGAGAATAACTGTTTGAGGCATTAAAACTCTTACTTTATGGCAAGTTAGACTATATTATAAACCCTGCCATATCGACTAGAAAAGATAACAATGCACTATGATATACGCAATGTTTTGAATACCGAGCAATTCAACTAGAAAACTGAGAACTAGTCCAGTTATACTTTTAAAGTCAAAAACTGTAAAACCGTCTAAAACAATCAAAGAACTAGTTCGTTCCTCTTAGGCTATGTTTGATTGTGCAAAATTTTCCATGGAAAATTGAAAACCAATTCCAACTTCCACTTTTGCATTGTTTGATGGCAATAATTTTTTTTGGAAATGGTTTTCTTGGTTTCCCTCACACGAGCACAATTTCCATGGTTTTGTTGAAAATGAATTCCCACCACTTTGGTGGGAAAAATTTTCCAGATTACCCCTTTTTTTTAGCAATTGAAAAAAAATTCTAGAACAATGGTAAAAAAATTTATTACTTTTATTGACAATTTCCATGCAAAACAAAGTCAAACGAATGGTATTCGGTATAATAATTTTTTTTTTGTTTTGCAATGGGAACAAATTCTAGACCAAATGGTAAAAAATTATCACTTTAATGGACAATTTTCATGAAAAACGAAGTTAAATGGACACCATTTTTAGGTGAAAAATTATATCAATCAAACACAATTGTGTTTGAGTCACATTATTTGGGAAGAATGTATTCTGAAATAGTAGATTGATGGAGAATGCGTGGTTGAAAAAAAAGGAAAAGTTATTGATGTGATGGAAAACATTTTTTTATTGAAGAATGCGTGGTTGAAAATGAGCAGAAGAATGAGAATGAAAATTTTAATGTGTACCAAACATCGACTAATTACAATTCCCAGTAAAGCAGATTCTAGACAATTTAATTCCCTATAATTCATTTTATTTCCACCTAAATTTCACCACAATCAAACGGACCATTAAAGTTTTATTTACCTTTTATTGTTTTAATTCATATTTTATACTCCCGGTTCGATCTTAGTTCGACACTTTAAACCCTGAGATATGCTCTCAATGGACAGTGTTTCTTGAGTTTCATCGTGAGTTTTTCATGTTCAGTTTATAAACTATAACCGAACTAGTTTCCCAATTTTTCATTCTCTTGCCCAATTGGTACCAAAAATCTGTCGTTAGACAGGTCGAGAATAGCATATAAATTAGACATACAAGGTAATATTTTTTTTTTGTTTTCTATCCATTAAGATGATTAATTGTGGTAGTGAGAGTTGGTCCCCCATGAATTAAAAACCAGTGGCTATCAGCCACCAACTCACCTATACATGAACAAAAGCAAGGGAATAATAATGTGAAGCAGTAACTTTCTTGTGTGACCCTTTTCATTCCCCGTTGCTGTGAAAGAATTTACATTCATACTCAGTACTAACAGCAACATATTCCATATTTAAACCATCATTATTATTGGATTAATTTCCAATATAAATGTCTGAAGTTTTAACGTTTTGGTAAATAATTATAAGTTACAGTTGGTAGAAAATAACGTTACATATCTAAATTTGTAGCTAATGAGGTCCTTTCACATCCCTTTCGACCCTCCATGTGCCCTATGTTTATATTTATTTTACAAATTGGTTTTAAAGATGAGATTACATTCGATATAGTTATTAGAGCATGCACTGTTTCGGGGATGAGTCTAATTGCAGACTTGAAAATTCGGGGATGACTACTTTCAGTAAAAGACTTATTCAGTAAAATTATCTAGTTGAAACTATGGGTTATCGTAGACGTCGGTTGTAACAATTCTCATTGTATCTAACGTCCTTAAATTAAGGCTTAATTCGCAAATTTATAAATAGTTAAACACCCTCTCGTAAATTAATTTAAAAGATCACGAATTCAATTCGATATGGTTTAAAGGAGAAAAATTGACAATGATGAATCCACAAACTTAAAAAAGCTAATAGCAGAGGATCAATAGACAAAGCTTGTACTATAAAAGCTATGATTGTTCTTTGATACTCATACCTCCCTATTTACTTGTAAATTTATTAAATTTTGCAAGGGGAAATGATTATAAAATTCAATCACTTGATTTTAGTGTATAGATGAAGATCAAGCATGGCATTGGACCCCAGTGACCCAGTCCCCAGGTGGTGAGGCCCTTAGCCATGTTCCCAAATTATGGCCAACAAGTAGATATATATATATATCATCACAATTAATTAATATGAAAAAGACCACACATGTTAAAGAAAACAATGGGGTAAGTTGAAATAATTAAAAACATAACAACAATGATAACATTTTTTTCTATTTATCAAACCCTAATCGGTATAGGTTGGGAACTAATTGTATCACAATCTGGGTATGTGTCAAGCCATTACATTATACATATTATCCGCTTTAGGAGAATATGCGTCGATTTGACCCCTCACGGCTTACTCAATTGATATCAGGTTTCAACTTAGCCTCTCATAAGACAATGGCCTTGAGTTTGAATCCTGAAAGACGCTATAGAAAGCTAAGAAGGGTAAAGCACGGATTCTTTCAAAACGAATAATACGTATGATATTACGGTTTGAGTACAGACCTAGGTTGTTACAAATTGGTCATGAAATATTGGATTATTTCATACCAATACCTTGATCAATTGTAGCCTACAGGGAGTATTAAGTCTCAATTTCTTATTCCATATTTTTCGAGGGATCGCTTGGGAATAATCATCAAATGTTGGAAATTTCCTTAACCTATGGATGATTTAAGAGTTTTTGAATATGTCATACCATTAATTTCCGTTGAAAACAATTTAGATGTATATCCGAAACTTTCTCTTAATAGATTGTAATATTAGATGAGACGATTGATTATTTTATGACAGATGAGTCGATAAATCGACCTCAAAGTGTAAAGAAAAGATGGCTTAATTAGGGCAAATAGCGACTCTACAAATTGTCTGAATCTGGTCATTAAATTTAACAGATATTTTCCAAGGTGAATAATTAACTCCACTACTGGGACGTTAAGTATGTCAATGACAGTCTTAGGTGTTCGACTGACTGACATTATTATCATCAAAATGTCCCACAATTGTTAGTTAAAATCGCACGAAAAAGTTTGCGTCTGACAATTATTTGCATGCTTTATATTTTTTTAATGACTAAAATTAGTTGGTGAAATTTCAAGATGCCAAGTATTATGTATATTTTAAAACAATAAAGCCAAATCTATGAGATAGCGTGTGGCGATATATGCCAAATTGGAAGAAAGTGATGAGGGCAATTATCCAATCATTCATTTTTTTTAATACTTATTTTTAACTACAAATTCTATCGATAAAATAATTTACACGTAAATTTAAAATTTCTTTTCACTTTGTAACCACACATTCTCCCAAAAATCACAATTATAAAAGATTAATGCTATATGTACAGAATTCCTTCACAGGTTACAGTTGAGTCGTTGACATCATTTCATTGAAAGTTTTTTATTTAAAAAAAAAAAAAAACGAATCAGGTCTGCCAACGCAACGCCTGTAAAACATCTGCGAAGAAAAAGAAAAATTGATTTCAACTTGAAAATGGGGCTCGAGAAAGGGCATAGTAAAAAATTCTTCTCTTTTGGCTTATTACGGATGGTGATAAAATCTAATCAAATCCCAGCACATGACAATCTACTTTCACTTGCAATGTTGCTTTAGATCTTTCCCTATATTTTTCTTAGAATCTAACAAAATATAGTCGTTATTGAATTTCATTCGTCTAATAAAAGTCAACAATAACGGTTAGTTTTTTAATTTTAATCCGATTTTAATCTCTACCGAACACGCTCTTGAAACATTTTTACCGTAAATGAATCTTTGATTTTGCTAAAAATCAAATTTTTATTAGATTTTAATAAAAGTCGATAAAATATGTTGTTGAAAAATTGTCGATCATATGAAATATGTAATTAAAATTACTTATTAACTTTAATTTAAATTTTTGTTGATTTTTTAAATGTGGATGAGATTCCACTAGTCTATACTGAGAAGGTAACAGAAATGAAAATATTGTTCGTTATCGTGTTTAATACTATGTAGCTTTGGACGTGTTAAATTTGCAGTATTGGACCATACAACAAGATGTTAATTTCACTATTGTATTTACCTTTTCCGTCAAATCATTCAACTACACATGGAATCTTTAAAATGAAGAAGTCTTCGAGGATCATATGCATGGTGTAGAATTGAGAATAAACGACTTGGATTACATATAATAGATCATTTTAAATATTATTAAGACAGCCGGCCCACGGTTTAATCTTTTTTCCAGAAGATGGTTTAGCAATCTACACACGCTTAAATTTTTTATGGGCATTTCATTTACTAGATGGACACCTAAGAAAATAATATTTTTTATTGATGAAATCGATTTTCGTGTTTCTTGCCTTCTTTCATGCTCCCCAAAATCTCTTAAACTATGTTATAATACGACCGCATAGTTCAAAAAAATTCATTCGTGATATTTCCTGAAGCTGACCACTCGGCCACATGGTATTTACACTGTGTAACCGCATAGTTTAGCTTAAAATCTAAATGTGTGTTTTAGTTCACGAACTCCGTTTTCTCGTTGTTTGACCTCTTTTCTTGCTTCTTCTTCTTCCAGCACTTTACTCCTTTACTCAGTTGGTTTTTGACTATTGCACATCCTTATTTCTTCTTTCGGGTCATCTTTCGACAATTTGCACTTTGGTTCTTGAACTTTAGTTTTCTTCGATTTTAGTTATTTTCCTCTCATTTTTTCTAAATTTCACCATGTTCATTAATGTTATTCTACAAAACAAAATTTATATAGAATTAAGCTATATTTTAATATATTTGCCAACAATTATCAATGTTTTGTGGAATAAATAAGTATGTAAAACGCACTTATCAATTATTCAATTATATAGAAAATCTCGTGAAGATTTAAGAAATTACAGTAATAATAAATATTTGGTGAAGATTTAGAAGAAATGTCATACCAAGAAAATAATTTTAAAATGATTCTAGTTGAAGATAATTTAGATGTGTATTTTGGAAGTCCTAACTAATAATGATTTGTATGTACTAACAAATTCATGTATCAAATTATTGGTAAATATATAATATTATACAATAATTATCGAAAAACAAGTATCTATATCCAAACAATACCTTAGTTTAATTTGGCATTTTAGGGTAATGAATATCTTCTTGTGAGCAAAGCAATCTTAGGTCATGCAAGCTGCAAGTTGGTGCCATGACACAAAACTTAAGACCCGCAAACCGTAAATATTTTTTTTATGATTTCTGTATATAATATATTCGACTTCTTCTTAAGAATGGGCAGTTCAGACATCTTAAATCTTTGACCAATTGATTAGTAATTTACTATTCAAATAGAAGTTAAATTGCGAGGACAAATGCTTTTTATTTAAATAATTTTCCAAACGCACGTCTGATATAATATATATATACACTTTATACATTTTATATTTTGTAATTTAAATATATGTTTAATCGAAGTTATTTTACTTGACTCATAATTAATTAAGGTCCTGTTTGAAATCAAAAATTTTCCATGCAAAATGGAATTCAAATTCAATTTTTCAACTTTTGCCTTGATTGGCACCATAAATTTGCCGTGAAATTGGTTTTTCCAAAATGGCTCCCATGTGCACATTTTCTAGGAGATCATTGAATTGATTTTCCCACCATTTCGGTGGAAAATTGGAATTCTATTTTTTTTTTTTGGCAATTATAACAAATTTTATAACCAATTGTAAAAAAAAATCACTTTAATGGACAATTACCATGTAAAACAAAGTCAAACTAACACAAAAAGATCCAAAATTTTAAAATTTTTCCGAGTGAAAAATTATATCAATCCAACACATTTCATTAACAATTCACTGGAAAATAAGTTTTATGCAATTATTTTCTCTGAAATTCATTTTCTTTTCACCTATTTTTCACCATTGCATTCAAACGGATCCAAGTGTTCATAAAATTATCCTACAAATGTGTCTTAAGAAATTAAGCAATTATCATTTTTGTGAAAATGTACAGCAGACCAAATGCGCACTAATTACACCATATCGAGACAGATATTGAAAGATACTTTAATTTGTAAATAAAAGAAAAGATAGAAGCAAAACAATAACTTCAATGAAAATCATGAATATAATTGATCCTTATAGGTTCGTTAAGTCTACTTATTGCTTGAATTTGCCTCATAATTTCTAGACGACTCTTCTTCCTTGAAACTATGTAGACAATAAACTTGACAAACTTTTAGATCAATACACAATGTCAAAATCAAGAAAAAAATTTCAAATACTTGTTACGCATTGCCACCGAAGCTCAAATTCAATGTGCCGCGAAGCAATTCACATGAACAGAAAGTCAACAGAAAAGCCAACAAGGATCCAAGTGGTCAAATACAGAAATAATGCAATTGCCGAAGCTCGACCGAGGCACTACCTCAATGGACGAAGCATCATAGCTTGGGTTGAAACTCTACCTTAAGGAAACAAAGAAAGAGGCTGAAGCTCTCTATTCGGAGGACCGACATAAAGACCCTCTGAGGCTTTCAAATCATTCGAAGATCATGAAGTCGACGTTGTCTCTTACAACACATTTAAAGATCTTTTTGAAGTGACTGATGTAACACTTGTAATAAATAATGTCAGGAGTGTTTGCCTATTGTATAGGGCGTCTAACCACTTATCAGTGTATTAATTATATGAACAGACAGTTATGTAAAGTCTCATTTAACGAGATAGGTCACATGGTTCCGATCCAACGGACACCACGTCGGTCGAGACAGTATAAATAGGTTCCCTTTGTAACTTAGAAGGGGTTGGAGATCTGAAAGTTGAAATCTTGTGTTTTTGATTACTGAAGTGAATAAATAATACATACAAACATTTTGAGTGACTATCTTCCCTTCTATCATATTTCTAATAGGTACAAATTTCAACGTGTAATCTAATACTTTCGAATATATATGTCTTCTATCCTTCTACATATTCTTATTCAGCCTTTTGTTGAATAGATTGGTTCTCGATCGGTGATCGCTGTTAGCGTGATCATTCTCGTTACACCTGCCGGAGCTCGAACACTTTGTCTCTCGTCGTAGAGCATCTTCCACTTTTATCTCCATTTTTTCTCACCGTCTCACCCGTAGAAACGCTCAGGAACAATACTAATATTAGTTTATTGACGTGGCGAGAGTGGGACTGACATCTGTCGACTCATTTTTCGGGGTCAACAATAATGATATCAGTTTATTGACTTATCCTCTTTCGACAACCTCAGTATTCATCTTAATAGTGAAATTCCACATCCCTAAAACCTTTCATTGCCCTATCTCATTTTCATTCAAAACTATTTTCAATACGTAGCTTCCCATATTGCAGCAATTCTTTATTGAATTCAAATTTACTAATTTTTACCCCTTGCCTTAGAAAGCTCAGGGAAATTATGCCACATAGGTAGGAAGTCAAATAATAACCCAAAGTTCAAAAGACCGAGGAGGTCAAACAAATTGAAATCCTTGTTCTACAAGCCGAAGTGCTTGCTGAACAAACAGAAGTTCTCGCTAAACAAACCGAAGTACTTGTTCACGCACTGCCTAAAGAATCAAAGAAAGGAGTTGAAGTTCTCTTCTAAAAAAGTACCTCAAAAGATCTTCCGAAACTCTCAGACTTGCCAAGAGCTCCTCAAGGATGAGGCTCTACTTTGACTGAAGCTCATTTTAAACGAAGTTGTCGCTGTCTTACAAGATTTGTGGACAATCTTTAAAGAATGACTGATGTGACATTTGTAATAACGAGGTTGTAGGGCGGTTGACCTTTTATCAATGTATTAATTATTTGAATAGACAATGATGCGAAGCCTTAGTTAGGGAGATTGGGTCACGTGGTTCTGATCCACGGTCACCAATCGGCCAAGACAGTATAAATAGATCCTCTTTGTAATTGAAAAGGGGTTGGAAATTGGATGGAGAAGATTGATGTTAGGTAAATTGTTGTCAAACGACCTCCCTGGACGATGATGTAAGTTATGTTTTTTTATTCAATCAGCATAGACAAAAATTGACTGAATGTATATCGATACCACAATTACCTAAACTTTCCACGTAACTCACTTGGGTCATTTGAAGCAGCTTAATTGGATTAGAGCTGCTCATGGCCCAACCCAAATTTGGGTGGCTCCTATAGATTGTTAGCCCACCACTTATGACTTATTGGTCCCTATCTATTGTCTAACCTAAAGCTCATCCTATTCCCTTATATGCTACCATCCTTTACTGTTGCAAAAAGTGTGAAAGATTTGAGCAGCCACTTTGAGAAGAGAAAAATCGATTCCTTACCTTTGGCTGTGTGCTTTGGCTTTGTGCCTCGTTTCTGTGAGATCCTGTTTTCTTCCTCCTTTTAGTTACCCTTTGTGGTTAACCTTCTGGTTGAATCTTCTCACCCTCGAGTTCTTGTGTGGGCTATCCATTTGTTGGAGTAACCGTTTGGAAGCGGTATTTTGTGGATTGTTTTGGTTGATTGTGGTGTCGATCGAGACTGAGCTCGGATCTTGGGAAATTGGAGACTGTTTGCGGCTGTTTATTTCTAACATTTGACATTCAGATATTCAAATTATACATTTGAACTCTTTGAAGGAAATATATACATTTTCATCTATCCTTCCACATATTCCTTTTTATGGCTACATAAATTTATTTGATCTCGCTTCGGTGGTCGTTTATTTCATCCGTCGGAACTCGACCACTTTTTTCTCTCCCCACAAAGTACCTCCTGCATCCATTTCTTCATTGCTACCGTCACCATTCCGTAGAAACGCGCCGAAATCGTACTTGACTAGACGAGAATGGATCCGGCATCCGTTGACTCATTTTTAGGGGTCAACAATAATTAATTGAACAATAGTGCTCCGAACTCAGTAAAGCCTACGCGGAAACGTTGATGTGAATAGAAAAGTTTTAAGCATGTCTCGCTAAACTTTAAAAATAAATAAAAAGATCATTTATTGGTAAATAAGTGATTTTTAAAATAAATGTTTTTTTGCTCAAAAGTGAAAATAGTTAAGTTACTTATATTGTCAGTAACATACTAACATATACTTTTTTTTATCACAAATGTTAAAAAAATATAGTTAGAAACAAAAATTTACACAAATAACTTTTATTTATAAATAAGCTTAGCTAAGGATGCTCATCATATTACTTTTCTACCTCTAATTTATATATTAAAAATAATTTAAAAAAAAAAACTAAGTTGGATCATGCTATTATGAAAATAATCAGAAAGAAATAGTATTTTTATATTTTTCAAAACATAAACATGCCAGAATGAGAACTTAAGAGCCTGTTTGGTTTATGTTTATGTTTTAGTTTTGAGATCATTTTTAGTTTTCTTTTTTGATATTCTATTTAAAGATTGTTAAAAATGTGTTCCGTTTGTGATTTTGAAAAATTATTTCTTAAAACAAAATACTAGAAAATGCGTTTGGTTTGAAAAATTGTTTCATGATATTTATTTCCATGAAATTTAATTATTCAATAAAAACAGAATAATTTTATGTTAGAATATTATCAAGTAATATATATATAGAATAATGATGTGGACTGAAAATATGTCTATCTCTGTTCATTATTATTTTTTTTGAATTTTAATGTAAAAAATCATTAAGAACTAGAAATATTTTTATTTTTTAATATCTTTTATAATTTTCTCACTTTATTTTTTCAATTTTTGTTTTTTTTTTAAATTTTATTTGTTATAATTTTAGGTTTTTATTTTTTAAAATTTTTAATTATTAAAATTTTATTTAAACTCTTTTTTTTATTTTAAGAATTTTCATTGGAAACACTATAAATGTAAAGAAAATTGGGTTTTAAATCTTATGTTATTATTTTAACATTGTTTTCGAAAATATATTTTCAGAAATGTCAGACAAAAAATATTTTCAACATTTTGTAAAACAGAAAACAGCAAATCAAATGAACCCTAAATAAATCTCAAAAGAATTCAAACTTTTCACAAAGTGCGCAGTTAAGTTTGAATTGAAGATTGCTATTGAATATTTTTTCGAAATACAAACGTACAAGGGATCTCGTATCTATTTAAAAAGTTCAACTATAATGCACCATATATGAATATGTTTTAAGTCAAAGGTATTGGATGTTAGTGCCAAACTTTGAATTTTGACAGCCCAACCCTGATGCTTCATGGAGATTTTCGATTATTGATTTAGTCCCCGTTTGGAGTTATGAAAATCAGATTATTTTTTTCATTTTTTTATACACAAGTGTCCGCCTTCGACGATTAATCTTGGGATCTGCGATCCGTCCCCTCGTCACACAGATCATGTAAACTGCGGGTTGTGCCCCAAACTGGCCAGGGTCCAAGAGCCTCTCACTGAATTGCCAAAGTGCCAAGCGAGTCAAACACCTGTTGCACCTTGCCTTCCAAGATAAATCATGTCTTCTAGGAGAGGCTTGCCTTCCAAGACGCCCATGAATCGAACTCGCGTTCTCTGAGCTGCCAGCATTGAAGAGCCACGTTCTTTGTCGGTTGGGATGTGCCCCGGGGCTATGAAAATCAGATTTTTAGTATAAATTTATGCTGACTTTTTCTTCACGCTCATTTTTAACCATAAATTTTTTTTTTTAAAAAAAATACTTTTTACAAAATATTTTTTTCAAAAGAAAAATAATCAAATTTGGCCCGCATTGCTACGAAACGACACATAGAGTTGACATCTAATATAGAAAATTGACTTAAGAAAAGGAAATAAAAGTACAAAATTGAAGATCATCACTGAAGGTCAGCTCAATGTAACTTATGATGGGAGACTTTAAAAATAACGGACCCTATTAAGAACAATCCCTAATGTTTGTTAGTGGGCCGCATTACTGGGAAACGTGTATAGGGCCAACTTAGAATTGTTCATGGCCTACAAGATGTTAGATCATAAATGCACTTATTCATTTTCCACTTAATAATAATTTGGTTATTTTTCTTCATATTTCATTTTATTGTTGTTTCCAAATTTTTAATAAAGTGTTGGTTCCAAATTATCCATAAATTCGTTAAAATGCAACCCAAAAGGAATTGTCGTTCGGAGTACACATTCTTATCATCACTCCTTCACTAACTAATATTCAAATCTACTTGCTTTAATTCATTCTAATAAATAAATTGGTATGAAATATGGATGGCAAAGGGGTGGGGCGATGCCCTTGCCCCGTTTACTACCTCGTTAATTTTATTTTTTTTTAAAGTTTTTGATAATTTATTTTTACTGGTCCTCATTTATTAAATCTAGACAAATAAATTTAGTTATCATTCTCTATTAAAACTAATGAAATTTCGTGAAATTTTCAATTTAAAGTATTGAATTATAAAAAAAAAAAATTAAACTGGCACGGGGCACACATTACCCAAACCCGCTCCGAGGCAAAATTCCTCGCCAAATCCCCGATCAGAATACTCGATTAAGCGGGTTATATCCCCCCGTTCGGGGCGGGGCCCTGAGTGTATCGAGTTTGTCGAGTTTTTTTGTCATCTCTAGTATGAAACACAATTTATTGAAGATGGGTCTATGCTCTAGATATTCTTGGGACTTGTTCGGTAGTATTTAAAAGTCAATTAAAATTAAAAATATAGCCGTTATTGAGTCCCACTTATCTAATAAAAGTCAACAATAATGGTGAGTTTTTCAATTTTAATCCGATTTTAATCTCTAGCGAACATACCACGTCTCTTCTTCTTTTTTCTCATTATGTTTCTTTTTTATTAACCACTTTTTTAGATTGAAACCATACATTGCGACTATTTATGCAACAACACGGGGAATGAAATAAAATTTTGTTTTAAAGATTAGAGCCGAACTCACTACTTGGATAATAGATTATGCCGCAACAATTAAAATTTTGCCAAAATAAGTATGTGAGTGTTTATATACAATTTAAATTATAAATAAATAGAAACGAATTTTGTATAAACGAATAACACCGATAGATCATTCGAAATATATGAATAAAAAGTAACTTTGATATTTATAAACACGAGTCAAATATGAGTTAGTCAATATATGACTTTTTGAATAGGAGAGATTATTTTAAGTGAAACTTATGATTAAAAGTTAAAAATTCTAAATTCATATACAAAATTATTTTATTGAAACGATATGTGAATAAAAAAACTTGAGAAATTCTTTTTTAAAAATAAACTGGACTTAACATTATTTTCAAATAACAAAATATATGAATATTTAGGGCATGTTCGGTGGTGATTAAAATTCAATTAAAATTAAAAATATGGTCGTTATTGAGTCTCACTCGTCTAATAAAAGTCAATAATAACAGTTAATTTTTCAATTTTAATTCGATTTTAATCTCTACCAAACATGTCCTTAATGCAATTACAATGGAACAACCGCGCG
Organism: Fraxinus greggii; assembly: GCA_903798315.1. Taxonomy (NCBI): domain Eukaryota; kingdom Viridiplantae; phylum Streptophyta; class Magnoliopsida; order Lamiales; family Oleaceae; genus Fraxinus; species Fraxinus greggii. The sequence continues at coordinate 15,379 of CAIGRK010104043.1, forward strand.
CCGGTCACATTCAACCACTGGCTACAAAGTCACGTCAGGATTTAAGTATCCAACTAAGCAACAGTTTCCAAAGGACTTGGCTTGCAATTTCTTTGAAATATTCTTCTCCAGAGCATTATTAAATGGAAATTATAAAACCATTCAAAAGTTTATAAACTAGTTAATTAAATATTTTTTCATTATTTTTCATTAATTCATGGTGATCTCTAAATTATAAAAAATTGAAGTAATATTTATCATATTAATTATCAATCTTTTATCGAATATTTGTAAAAAAAAATACTAATTTTTTTAATAATCTTTCGACCAATGAACTTGTAAATATAATAATTAATCGCAAAAAAATAATTCAATTCTTTATATTATAGTGCTTCTTAGAGAACTAAGGTTTGAATCTTGTTATTTTTAAGAATAATGTAGTCCAATAGCTATTTTTCTTTCTTTTTTATTGCTTCCTAAGTTGAGGTGTTGATCGATATTGGATCGATTATAATCCTCAGTCTAGCGTGTCGTTATTCACGACAATCTTTGGTAATAAAACTAAACAATTTTATCCTCTGAAAAAAAAAATATCATGAAAATCATAAAAATCTTCACACACCGAACATCAACCAACCACGACGACTCATTACAAATTGTAAAATTGATGAATCGAAAAAACTTTCTATTATTTTCTTAACATTTTGGTGTGTTTGAACAACATTATTTTGAAATAATGTATTTTGAAATAATAGATTGATAAAGAATGTGTGGTTAAGAAAAGAAGGAAAAATTATTGATGTGATGAAAAATATTATTTTATTGAAGAATGTGTGGTCGAAAATGAGCAGAAGAATGATAATGAAAATTTTAATATGATTCAAACAGGGACATAGTCGAATAATTTTGAACTTAGACGAAGAAACATAGCGTGTAAATTAAAGTATTTGTTAAATACAAACACAAATTTTCCATGATTAACGGCTATATATACGTGATGATAACAATATTTTGTCTTGATATAAATAAGTTATTCTCAAATCCAAAAAGGCCGTTGCTTTCTTTTATGGGGTCTGGTTTATGCATCGCCATATCCAGCTATCACTCTCTCTCAACTTTAATTGATTAGAAATTGGCAGCCCACTATGTGGGACCCAATCATCAATCTGTCCAATGGGATTCACCTACCATTTTTTTTATCATTTAAAAATAACTTTATTTTCAAATATAAATGGACAAAAAATAATCATTAATCATTTTTACTTCATATTTCTTGTTCTTTTTCCAATTTTACATATAGCCCTATTTGGTAGTAATTAAAATTTAGATTTAATATAAGTCAAAGTCAATAATTAAGGGCGTGTTCGGAGTGATTAAAAGCCAATTAAAATTGAAAATATAATCGTTATTAAATTTCTTTCATTTAATAAAAGTCAACAAAAATGGCTAATTTTTCAATTTTAATCTGATTTTAATCTTTACCGAACACGCCCTAAATTGAATCATACATTTCACGAGACTCACAACTTTTTAATTTCACATTTCATTAATTTTTATCAAAAGCTTATTAAAAATTTGATTTTAATCAGTACTAAACAGGGACGTAGACTCGAGTAGTTTAAGATTAGCTTGAACCTGCAAAGATCAAAATATAATAAAAATTTAGATTTTTTTATTTTTCAAACTTGCGTCAAGTTTTATTTATTTGAATACTTTGTTAAAAGCATTTGAAATTTAAAATAATTTAGTCTTAACTTGAACATAAAAAAGTAGAGCATAAAAAATTATTAAAAAATCATTTATATGTGAAATTTAAAAGATAATATTTAAGGAAAGGTAAAAGGAAAAATGCCAATTGTATGCCATCCTCTACCTTGTGTAACCCTCACTTCTTCTTGATTTCCACATTTCTCTAATCATTGTGCTTGGGGTGAGGAGATTGTTTAACCGATTACTCAAATTTTTCAAGTTTCGAACATAGGTAATATCACAGCTCAATTTTTAAGAATATTAAGTTGTTGTTTAATGCCCCGTATATATAGGTAAAGCTTCATTCTAGATAATTTTATTGACATAAATTTTTTATTCAGATTTTTGGTCAGTAATTACTAAAAATTATTTTAATATATCTAAATTTATAGAAAAATAAAATATAAATATTTACTAAAATCCTATAAATAAAAAAATAAAATTTTAAGATCAATAATGTCATCATCTTATTACAAAAACAGACCGTTAAACGCGGTTCCCGACTCCGCACTCCACGCCAGAGACCGCAGTCCAACCCTACCCCATTCTCCCTGTCACGCACACACTCAGTTCACACATCTCATCTCATTACTCTCTCTCACATTTTCCACACATTCAACCTTCAATTTCGTTTTGTTCTCTCCTGAACTCTATGCCCCAGCAATCAATTCAGATCTCTACATATTCCATATATATTTTTGTTACTTGATGCATTCGTTTATGTTTGATTCTATAGTTGCAGCTTTGCATTTGTATGTTTGATTCTATAGTTGCAGCTTTGCATTTGTAGTGTACTACTAAGAATGGCAAGCTCCGACCCGCGTAAGAGGCCGACTCGACCCGGCAAATGGACACTCGCAACGGAGACAGCTGCAATGCCACCGTCTTCCTGGGCCAAGCGCACCGGATTCCGCCCCAAATTCTCCGGAGAGGCCAATGACAGTAACTCGGGCCAAATTACGTCCCAACTCCCATCCCCACTCCCACCACCAACCAAGTCCAGGGAAGTTGACACGACACCTGACCTTGAAGCGGGCCGCCCGAGGCTCGGTACGTCATCCAATGGGGAGCCCGCCATTGGGAAGCCTCCTGCGAATAAGGAGAAAGAGGAGAGGAAAAAGGAGCTGAAGCCGCCAGTGAAGAAGCGGATGGACTCAAATGGAGAGAAGAATTCCAGAGAGAATGTACTGCCGGCAATGACTCCTATAGCTGAGGAGGGGAGCCGGAGGCCAGTGAGGAACCAGGATGGGGATGCACTGGATGTGCCAGTGCAGCAGCGGAGGACTGTGGGGGATGATGATGATGACAGGTTCATGTCGAGGCATACAAATATGAAGTATGAGCTTAGAGATACTCCTGGTCTCGGTGAGCTTTATGTTTTAATTATACTTGTCAAGTTAACTATCGAAAGAGGTGTTAATATTTTTGGTTGTTATGAACTCTAATCTCATGCGCACTAATGAATCATGAAGTGCTAATTTGCTGCTGACATATTCTTACCCTAAACAGTTCTCAATTTTTATTGTTTGGTTTGTATAGTTTTGTTGATCTTCAAAAGCTTATAGTTTCTTGTGTGCAACATGGCTTGTTTCGTTTAGTTGTTAATGGCAAAATCAGTAGAAATCAAAATGCTTTTTTGATTAATAATTTTCTGTAGATTTGTTGATACTGGCTAAATCTACTTTTGTTTGCGTGGGATGGTCATGGCGAGATTTGATGCTTATGCAATATTGAGGATTACATATTCATAGAGAAGACTTTTTGTCTGTATCAAAATTTGTAGGGTATGAAATCATAATTGCGATCTTTTGATTTTTATATTTCAGTTCCCGTTGGTCTGTATGGATTTCAGCATTACCTGTCAATGTTGGGTTCGTTGATACTAATTCCGCTGGTTATAGTTCCTGCAATGGGTGGCACTTATGTGAGTTAATTGCATAAAGCTTTCATTTCTTGTATTGATTTTGTCATTTGGATGAATTGACTAATGGAAGTCAGTGGGCGTAGGAGGATACAGCAAATGTCATTTCCACCGCGCTGTTTATGTCGGGAGTGACAACACTTCTGCACACATCGTTTGGATCGAGATTGCCCTTGATACAGGGCCCTTCTTTTGTTTATCTTGCTCCAGCACTTGCTATAATTAACTCACCTGAATTTTTGCAACTGAATGGAAATGTAAGTATCTTGACTTCAGTGATTTGTTAGGTTGAGCATGTTGTTTTTTGGTTACATGTGGAAAAGAATCAGAAGGAAGCAGAATGATGGGCTATGTCTGAATTGAATAGTGGCGGGTATGAGTACCAGATAGAATATTTGAACTCAAACCTCTATGCTTGTTGAAAACAAACAATCTACCAAAATCACTCTGATACCAATTTGTTGTGAAAAATAAGATAATATAGCCACAATATGAAATAATTGATTACAAGAACAATATAATTTGCAGAGAATGGAGATTTTATTGTAGTATAGAGAAAAAATACAAAGATTATGTGTATTCAATATTTCTAACTTCTTACTAAATCAAAATGAAGAGCCAACTATATATAGGGAACAAATGAAGGACTTCCAAACCCTCGTAGTAGAGTTGTAGTTGAAGTAGAATCCCAAAAACGGAGTTCAAAATGGAAAATGAGACAAACAACATTATTGGCGCTGCGGTGCCACTCTTCAGGCACCTAGGCGCTGGCTTTGCTGTTTTAATGTACAGCGCCTAGGCAACTCGTCTCCAACCCAATCACCTTCCATAGATGTTTTATTCCCACTCCAAAGTGCTCTTCAAGTCCAACACAAATTCTTACTCTTAATGGCTTCTAAGTAGAACTTTAATCAGAATTTGCCAAGTAAATTTGAATGAGATTCAACAATCGCATTCCAAATAAAATTATTCTTAACGTGCATTTTAATTATAACTCTTAATTATATTTAACAAAGTATTCAGGTCACACCCAAATCTAACAATGCTTTTAAGCAAAGCTGAAAGGCTAGTTATAGAGCATAACTGTTACCCAGGAATTTGGGTTTTAATGTCATGCTCCCAAATGATAACAACACAAACTCCACATATTCTAATTATAGCCAAATGTCCAGAATGAATGTGGGGTTGCCTAACGACTCTTTCTTAAAAAAACAAAGTGAACACTTTGCTTTGTTGTATGAAGTAGTTCTATTTGCAGAAGGACATTGACTCAATACTGTCAAGAACTGAAACAATTTCTACACAACTTCACTCTCGTGTGTCGAAATTATTACTGTTTTCACCATAAGTTGGTTTTGCAATGTAGTTTCTAATATTCAGTAAGTTTCACGTTGCAGAATTTCAAGCATATAATGAAAGAGCTACAGGGAGCTGTAATTATTGGTTCTGCTTTTCAAGCATTCTTGGGATACAGTGGGCTGATGAGAATACTGCTGAGGTATGAGTTTATTCTTTTTGAACGAATATGTTTAAAACTTTTTCTCTTGTATTGGATGCTGCTGTTCCATTATTATTACTTGATATGGTAATTGTTGAAAGTAGTTGGGTGCCATGGATCTCCCATCTAAATTTCATTTACTGTATCGCCCTAATTACTAAATCACATACTGGTTTTCATCTTGTGAACCATGGATTAGGTAAAACCAGGCTTTTCCACTGTTCTTTTTATTTCTTACACTTTCTCTGGTTTTACGAAGACCACCTTGTCGTTTTGAAAAAATGTTGCGCAATTAAAGATACTTAATATAAGATAGTGTTTCTAAGAATGATTATTCAATCAATGCAATTGGCTACAAAGATGAGAAGATATAAAGTGCAAAATCCTAACTATGAAACTGTAAATAATGGAAAAGAATAAAATATACCGTCCTGAATAAAGAAAGGGAAATTACAATAATATCTAACGGTCATGATCTTTTGGACAGCTGGAGCTGGTATTTAAATTTTCTTGTATGTTGTTGAAAATTAGGTAAGTACTTGTTTAGATTCATGGTATATTTACTGAGGAAAGAAAGATTAAGTCCTGACTAAAGTAAGGTTTGAGTGAAAATAATAGTTATCGGGTCATTACAAATCCTAATCCTACAATGTTAATGGTAGTGATTTTTGAACTTTTATCAGTTCAGAGTTCCATCTTGCTAAAAAAGGAAACATATAAATGCAGCGGTAACAGCATTGAAAAATATAGGTAACTTTGAATTTTGAAGGGTCTGCACATGTTGAAATTCTCTGCTATCTAATTAGTTTATGCTGTCTCCTTTTAACTTAATAAGAACATTGTACACGTGAAATATTAGAAGATCCGAGACATGTAGAACTTACTTTTGACCATATAGAATTCCTTGTTAAAGTCAATCGACTTTATAAACAATTGAAGTATGGTCATTTCAATTTCAAGCTACTGAGAAATTAGAAAATGACACTAATGTGCTATATTTCTGATCATTCAAGTAATTTTAGCAGCTTAGTTCCTTAAACTAATGTCAACATTAATTAGATGTAACCGCACATAAAACAAATGCCCTCCAATTGAGATTTTTATTGATGTACAATACATGTCATACACGTCACAATATAATAGATGCCATTCATGATTGAACTTTCCAAGAATAAGTGACATGAGAGGAAATTTGTAAAGACTCAGGCCTCGTGGCTGGCCGTTCTCTTATGTACTGTCCGTTTTGGGAGGGAATCGTCCCTCTGACCCACTCATGACTTTTTGTCGTGCTTCCCAATATTCGAACACGTGACCTTCCCTCAAGAGAGATTTAAGTTGAATCCTAGTATATAGGGAGCGAGATAGAAAGTCGTAAAGGGTAATAGGGAAGATTCGTTCTCAAAATGGATAGTACGTAAGAGAACCGTAAGTCATGAGACCTGGGTCTTTAAAAAAATACGTGTTTTTTTGTAAAGACCCAGCCTCATGCCCAAGCCATAACTTACATATTGCCGCGCTGGGAGAGTCTGGGCCCATTTTATCTCTCACAAGTTTTTATTATGTCTCAAGAATTCGAAAACATGACTTCCCCTTAATAATGACTTAAGTTGATTCATGGTACCAATTGGACAACTGGTACCAGGATTCAACTTAGGTCATTCTTAAGAATTATGTCAAGGGTTCGAATCCTGCGGACACGATAGAATTTAGCGGTGGCAAACGGGCTGAGCGACTCGTTGGCTCGGCAGCTCGGCTCGGTTCGTCGGCGAGCCAAGCTCGTCCAAGGCAGAGGGTTTATCCTTTTAAAAAATATATATATATATATATATCTTTATAAAATAAATAAATTATGAGCTCGCGAGCCGAAGCTGGGCTCGGTCCATTAGTAACGAGTTCACGGGCCGAGCCAAGCTTGTTTCTCGTTAATAACGAGCCACGAGATCTTCCTGTCCCGGCCCGGCCCATTGCCACCTCTAATAGAATTCCATGAGGGATAAGTGGGCAGAATCCATCGAAAGCGGACAATACGTATAGTATAACAGTTTGGACATAGAGATTGGTTCGTTACAAAAATAATTTTGATTAATAACCATTAGTGGGTTTAATGTCATTCATAATTTTCTGAGAAGCGCTGCAATCGTTTTATTTTCTGAACAGGAGGTGCTGTAGGTTATGAGGTGAAATAATTAATTTATGTGAACTTGAATGCTCTTTTTTAATCTGGAAGCATACTTCTGTACCTACACAGCCACTTATTTAATTCATATACTCCTTTGTGTAAAATTTTACATTACTTCTAATCCCTTCCCCAGTCATGAAGATACTAGTTAACATGAAGGAATTGAGATACTGGGTATTGACAGACTCAATTATATGCGATGAAATTGTGATTATATAATGCCCTATGGGTTCTGAGTGCTTGATATGTTCTGGCTCTTGGATTTATTATATTAAAAAAAAGGCCCTGCCCTCCATGCGGTATGTGTTAATGTAATATAAAACCATATGAAAGCATGTTATTATTTGCCCCAAAACTGTGGATATCTGGCTTCTCCTGATTTTTCCCCTGAAATCCAAATAATTCATCTCCTGTTCGGTTGCCTTTTTCTCTTAGGGTAATTAATCCAGTGGTTGTGTCCCCTACTATTGCTGCTGTTGGACTTTCTTTCTACAGTTATGGTTTCCCACGTGTTGGTGCCTGCATTGAACTTGGTGCAATGCAGATATTATTGGTTGTTATTTTTTCCCTTGTAAGTTTTCCTCACCATATCTAATCACTTCTATCAACTTGTTCGCTTTGTGATTCCTAGAATTGGGGGCGCTGAAATGTTTTTGTTACTTGGATAACTGTACTTGTTTGTAAAAATATATTGTCTGAGTCTTTTGTGTCACCTGACAAATTATTGCAGTACCTTCGCAAAGTATCAGTTTTGGATCATCGTGTATTTCTAATTTATGCAGTAAGTTCATATTTTCCTCCTGCATTCTGCTTCTTATTATGAATTTTGAGAGTAGATTTTCAGTTTACTTTTATAAACACAGGTCCCACTAGGTCTTGCCATTACATGGGGTATGGCCTTCCTTCTGACTGAAGCTGGAGTATATAACTATAAAGGTTGTGATGTGAATGTGCCTGCCTCAAATATAATATCTGACCACTGCAGAAAGCATGTTTCGAGGATGAAATACTGTCGTGTTGATACTTCTGATGCATTGAGATCGTCTCCATGGTTTAGATTTCCTTACCCTTTACAATGGGGTATGCCTGTCTTTCACTGGAAGATGGCCCTTGTGATGTGTGTGGTGTCTATAATTTCATCATTAGATTCAGTAAGTCCTCGTTTTTCTCTTGTTAGTTTAGATTGTTATTGATATCTTTTCAGTTACTTAATTTATGCTTCTCTTTGACTATCTGTTTCTCTTCACTACTTAGCCTCATTCGTTAGTGGAGCCACATTAAGCTTATCGTTATTATTCAACAACACTATACTTCAGTATAACAATTGATGCAAAAGTGGAGAGTGACATAATAGATAGTAGTAGGGAGAGAAAGAAGAGAGAAAAGAACAAATTTGGGAAGAGGAAATTGAATTATTGTCTACATTTTGGAAAATCCTAAACTTTCTGCCTATCGTCAGCCTCTTCAGCTGGCCTCAGAGGATTCCAGTCACCCAGCACGCCAAGTGAACTGCAGAACTGGACTCACCTGTTTAGCTTAACTCATATGGACTCCACTTGCCTAATAGGCAAAGATTCACCTCCGTGGAAAGGATTATTGATGAGGCCCTTTCTAACGACTTAAGTTTTAAGATCAAATTATTCAACATGATATCAGAGCATACAAAATCCCTATTGCGAAAGGAAAGCTTAAGCTAATAGTATGGAAAATTGCACGAGTTACAATTAATAATTATGGAAGAAAACCAATCAGATAAGTTCTAAATCTATTTCTTATTCTTTTGCCTAAAATGCATGTTTAGTTTGTGGCAAGTCTTCCAAGAATATTGACTAAAAGTCTTCATCAATAATACGATACGTGAGTTTTGTGGTTTTTGCTTGTATTGATCCTAGTGACTTGGTACTTATAAACCTGAAAAACCATAATTGAGAAGTCAATGTGTCCTTTAGATTGAGTAAGAAATAGTTGAAGTTAGCCATTAAAGTAAAGACCGGTTTACCATACTCCACACATGTAAATGTCTTGTGAAAATGCTCCAAGGATAGATATCAATCCATATTCCGTGCATAAAGAAACGGTACTTCTTATGAAACAATTATGGTGACGCACTGATGGATGACACAAAAAATGTAAAGTAATCTCCAAGGGGAAAAAAGGAATGCTTATGCTCATACAGTATTCACTTCACATATCTCTGATAACACCTTGATAAATTTAACAAATTTGGAATGTTATATAAAGTTTTTTCAGATATTTTTTTAATGATCACTTACTTCCTTTATGTGCCAATTTATCTAGAAGTTGTGATGAAAAAGTCCCAAGTATCTTTGGTATGCATTTTCCTTTCATAATGCTAAACTTAAAGTTGGATTACAGTTGGCTTTCTTGGATTCAGTTTTATTCGACTTTCTGTTCTTTCACTTGTTTTTTAAATTTTTATATTTTCTTCTTCACTCAAATAATTTGTTGTGTGGTATCAAACATTACAAGTTAAAATGGTGGCAGTTGTTGATTGATTTCCTACAATATTGCGGGTCATGCCAGATGTTAGAAATTTAAACTCTTTTAATTTGACATCACATTTCTGTCCTATTGAAATAATGACTTAAAACCTTTTCCAAATCTAATTATCTAAAAGAGAAAAGGAATGGCCAACAATTTTTTTCTATTTTCGGAGTATGTGCTTAAAGAATCTTTGTTTCTATGAGGGAGGATATACTTCCAGAAGCATCTAAACACTTGTTGCTCACAACATGTTACTTTTCTCATTATCTTTGATATAGTTGTTTTGTCTATGTTATTTTTGTTTTAATATCCTATCTGATGCTGGAGAAGCTGTGACTTACAACTAATAATTTAAAAACCACTTGTTATCTCTATGCCTCAAATAAGTGTGTTTTTTTGCGAGTCTTCCATCCCCATTGCAATCCCTATCAGTTATGTTTTTGGGATGTTAGATGATATTTTGAACCATGGAAACGCCAAAATTTGCAACAGTTGCTTAAGCATTTCTGTTGTTGCGGAGCAGTTTTATATGTATAGGGTTATTTGCAATTATGGAATGACGTTTTAGTGCGTTATTCAATTTATGGAACAGATGGAGTTGGATCTTTTAGATATGGAGTTGGATCTTTTAGACCTTCGAAAGACTATTGCATGAAAGTTTATTTTCTTTTCATTAAAGTTATCTGCAATAACGTTGGTGAAACGGAGACTTGAAATTTACAGTAATTACTAACACCCTAAAATTATAGGATTAAGCATGCTTGTTCCAGTTGAATGATTTATTTGTCTAAACTTCTTTGAATGAAACATTCCACCTTACGTAGGAAGTTATAAACTGCGATAGGGTGAACTCCAACCATCCAGGCGATAGGCCTGGAAAAATTTGTCATGGCCTGCCAAAAAAAAATTATATACAATAATCTTGAGCTATATTTGTGGCATTATTTCTCCCATAACCATTTTATTTTATCGGTAAAATGAATTATATTGATCAAATATCATGTACAAATACTCCAGGCATACCCGGGTGAAGCAACAATGCAATTTCCTATAATCTTGTATCTATGTTGGATATGCTATTTATTTCAATTTTGTTAATTTCTAGGTTGGTTCGTATCACGCATCATCATTATTGGTTGCATCTAGACCTCCACCACCGGGCGTTGTAAGTCGAGGAATCGGTCTTGAAGGTCTTTCTAGCCTCTTGGCTGGTCTGTGGGGTACTGGAACTGGCTCCTCAACTTTGACCGAGAATGTACATACGATTGCTGTTACTAAAATGGGAAGTCGCAGAGCAGTTGAGTTGGGCGCGTGCATTTTAATTATCCTATCCTTTATAGGTATGTGTTTTGCAATTTAGCTCGATTATATTAGCAATGACATTATATATTGAATGTTTAGATCTTGCCATTAACAGGAAAAAAAAAAAAAAAAAGGTTCTGCCTTTAGTTTTGCTGCAAATAAAAGGAATTACTTGATAGTTGATGCACTCGAGGAGCCTTTTTAAGTTTTCAATTTTCAGGGGTGCATAATCTTCTGTTTTGTGGTACCAGGTAAAGTCGGGGGTTTTATTGCATCAATACCTGAAGTCATGGTAGCAGCTCTCTTGTGCTTTACGTGGGCAATGCTTACAGCATTGGGGTTGTCAAATTTACGATATAGTGAGGCAGGGAGTTCAAGGAACATTATAATTGTTGGCTTGTCTTTGTTCCTTTCCCTTTCAATACCAGCTTATTTTCAACAGTATGGTATCTCTCCAAACACGAACTTGTCCGTTCCAAGTTACTTCCAGCCATATATCGTGGCTTCGCACGGTCCTATACGAACCAAATTCGGAGGGGTAAATATTTTCTTGCTCAATGCTCATTCACTAATAACCAACGCAATCCTTGAGTATTTTCCTAAACAATAGTTTTGCATCTCTTGTGACAGCTAAATTATGTGCTGAATACATTGTTGTCCTTTAACATGGTGATTGCATTCTTAGTAGCTGTTATACTCGACAACACAGTTCCAGGCAGTCGACAGGAACGTGGTGTATATGTCTGGTCTGAACCTGAGGCAGCTAGAAGAGAGCCTGCTGCATGCAAAGACTACGAATTGCCATACAGAGTCGGCAAAGTATTCAAGTGGGCAAAATGGGTCGGGATGTAAATGGTTTTCCATCGTCTTTCTTGATCTTCTGATATCGTCTACTGCTGTCGTGAATGAAGCTTCTCAGGTTCGTGCGTGAATGGATAGAATTATTATTTTTCGCTTGCTGCAGTGGGATTTTCGAAGGCGAACGGATTTTATAGACTATAGAAATGAGTTATTTTGTGTACATTGCAGATGCAGGTTAGGTTCTTGTTTTCATTTCTTGTGTTGTAATACTTAAATTGTAAAAACATGTATGTATATTTTGAGTTGTCTTAATTTCTCACGTGACTTCGAAGCAAAAATGGGACAACAAATCTCAACTCATCTCTTTCAAGCAAATAGTCAAAACTTCAACTATAAAAGGAGAGAAAAAAATTGGGCGCCCGTTTCTTTGTGTTGACAAATAAGATTACATCGTTTTCGTGTCAATCCTGGTAATAGCTTTTCCAATAAACTACAAGAATTTTCCATCTCGTGTACATCAAGAAACAATTATTAAATATTACGTGACACAATCTAGATACGAAGATAAGTAACAATTGAAGTTGCAAAAATTGACAATTGTATGTAATCTTTCAAATTTAGCACACAACATTCAAATTCCTACTTGTCGTATTTAAATTTTAGATGAGAAGTTTCACCATGGTCATGAATAAAGAGCTCAGATCTCACGTCATCTATTTAAGAAAAAAAATGTACATATATCAATTTGATTTCGCACGTACACGGAGGAGTATATTCACGATAACATTAAAATGAATAATTGTATCTTTTCTATAATAAATCAAGCTCGTGTTTGATTTGGATAAAAATTAAATTTTCTTGATAAAATTTATGAACTCTACAAAATATACGATTAAAAATAAATTTTCCAAACAGAGAGTAAATAATTAAACGAGATCATTAAATAAATAATCCATTATTGTATCGAGAACGTGTACATGTTGATCTAGAATGGCAGGCAGGCAGCCAAGATTTTTTTTTTTTTCCACCTACTTCCATTTGACATCGTGTTTCTTTACGAGGGTACCCACTTTTGACTTCTATAGAGTGAACTAGTGAAGCATTTTGTGAAAGTGATTTATTTACATGATGAAAAACTTAAAAAAATTAAAATTTATTGGGAATTTTGGAAACTTCCATTAAAGTCAATGTTTTCTAGAATTGAAGCTTCTCTGGTTAATAATTTTTTATAATAATATAAAATCTGTTTTTGTAACCCACTATGGCACTATCCTTTTTCTACCTAAAAATGTATGTATGGTGTCAATTTTAAATAGTTTCTTCGAGTTAAAGCGTCATCTTTATTAAGGGTTGGTTTTAGCTAGAATCAATTCAACTCTTTAGCCGACAAATGTAATCAACTTGATGACTCGACCAACTTATTCTTTTACGGATCGAGTTGATGTAAACTCCCTTATTACTCCTTCGTACTTGTATTCATTTAACCGTAATAATAAGTCAAATTCTAAAAGTTGATAACTGATGAAGGATTAATATGCAAAAATATGTAAGAAACGGTGATTTGATAAAATATGTTTTTTTTATTTTTTTAAGAGGAAAACAAGATCGCAATCTTTTTAATTCTTTTTTATTACAAATGTAGAGTAAATAATAGGAAAAAAAAACCATAAATTGACAAGATTATTGAATTCATCGATCTCGTAAATGTATGATCATGTTCTTAAACAATAAGCTAATACAAAACACGGCGCATAAACTTTTAATTAATGGGCCTATCGAGGTCCATTCTTGTTTCATAAACAAATATAAAACTAGTCAAATTCTTTGGAACGTGAGAAAGACGAGTCATATTTTCTATAAGGTAAATTGCAGTAGAGGTCCCCAATTTATAGTTGTGGCGAGCATCTGTAAATAATTTGTTCGGTAATTTGGTTCCCAACTCGTATATCTGTAGCATGTTGGTCCTTGTTGACATTTCACATTCATTTTAGGGAGATAATTTTCACACTTTAATTGCAATAAAGATTTCAATCTTTGCCCATTTTTGCATTTACATTCCTAACTTATCTATCTCATTCTTATAGAGACGCCACTATCAATAATGTCCACCGGCCATTGTGATAAAGTAAGATTGAGTTTCGCTTGAAAACCTCCTCAACCTTACATCTTGTTACAAATGACATTTTCGTCAAAAAATCTGTTATGAAGGGGTAGAAGACTTATTTGTTCCACATAATTTTGAATAAGTAAAAAATAAACAGCAAAAATTAAAGTTCGATAAGATATTTGCATAATAAAGCATGTAATTATCATTATTTCAACACTCTTTTTCTACATATTCATTTTCAACCACACATTCACACAATAAAATATAAGTTTTTCCATACTTTCTGACCACCAATTCTCCAAAAATTCACTATTCAAAACAATGCTTTTCCAAAAAAAAAAAAGGATCACCAAACATGGACTTAATTTATGAAGATTATAGAAAGTGTCTACGATGGATGTGATCTACCACTCTACCAAGGATATATTTCACTCAATGCATGTGATCTTCGACATTATTAAAGATAAAAAATATGGCTAATACTAAACAGAAGTTGATCGAATAAAGCGTGTTCCTCGTTAATGTGAATTTATATTATCTAACAACTCATCGAGTCTTCTTAATGTGATTCACGTTTCTTAAACTAATGTAATAATCTTGTTTGCAATGTGTATAAGCAACAAAAAAATTTCCTATCCTTTTACTTATTCAGAGAATAATAAGGTTCAAAATTATAATCGAAGTCGCTACTTCAACTATGAAACTTGCATGCACCACAAGGAGTGCTACATAATATAATAGAAGATTATATATCAAGAAATAAATAGACGAAGATCTAGCTTAAGTCCAAAGGACGAAGTCTTGCCAAGTCATTGAACATGGTCTCGATATATGGTTAAAAAGTTGATAAAAATTATGTATTCAATAAAATGTACGATTAAAATTGAAAATTGACCTTATAAAGCGAGCCTTCATTCTGGATTTTAAATTTAGAAGTCAAATAGTAAAGGTTTGCACGTTCTTGGATATCACTAACTACACACTTGATAAATGATAAAGAAGAAAATTCTAATCTCCATTAAATCCATTAAAGGTTAGCCTGAATTATTTTTGTTCATAGCAAAATAAAATAAAATAAAATAATGGAGATATTAGAATGTGTATTAGTGAATACATAACAAAACATTACTTATTTTATAGTATTTTCTAAAAAAATTACTGTTTCTCGAATTTTTTCTTTTTAAATTATTGGTGGAGAGAGAAGATTAAGGAAGGTCTGATGTCAAAATTTTCAATGATTATGTAATAATTTCTTTACAGAATAATCGATTCTCTTACGACGTCGTGACATATAGATTTGACACGAAATAAAAGAATAAGAACAATGTTACTTTGTCAGAAGAATTTGAACAAATGCAATGACAAAATACGTTTGGCGGGAGGCGATTGGTAGGGAAGTTGACCGTGTTTAAAATAATCCAATAATGTAATGTCATGTGACATTACATCAACCATTATATCAAATTTTATGTTCATGTAGCATGATTGGTAGATTGCAACACTAGAAATCAAATGATCGAAACAATTAAATTTTTATATTAATTTTATTTGTTTTTACATGGACCAATTTCCTTTTTCGTTGAGCAATTAATAAAGTAACCTTGCAATCTGTTGAATCGAAAAGCGACTCAATGCATGAGNATGTTACTTTGTCAGAAGAATTTGAACAAATGCAATGACAAAATACGTTTGGCGGGAGGCGATTGGTAGGGAAGTTGACCGTGTTTAAAATAATCCAATAATGTAATGTCATGTGACATTACATCAACCATTATATCAAATTTTATGTTCATGTAGCATGATTGGTAGATTGCAACACTAGAAATCAAATGATCGAAACAATTAAATTTTTATATTAATTTTATTTGTTTTTACATGGACCAATTTCCTTTTTCGTTGAGCAATTAATAAAGTAACCTTGCAATCTGTTGAATCGAAAAGCGACTCAATGCATGAGAAAATATCTTCGAAATGTTAAAAAAAAAAAAAAAAAA
>CAIGRK010104064.1:0-11934 GCA_903798315.1 Fraxinus greggii
ATACTTCATTATTGTATCATATAACTTCAACATCTCAATCCGATGATTAGTGTCACAACAAGTGATATCAATCCTAACAAGTGGTATCAGAGCGATTATGATATCTTGTTTGTCTCACAACAGTGAGATACGTAGATTTTTCTTGGGGTCGATAGGTCTTTTCTCTTTTGATTTCATTTTTTTTTTTTTTGTTTGGTCCAGAGAGTAGGTAAGAGAAGGCTACTAAAGTACAAATGAATTTCTTTGATTGAGGATAGTATGTTTGACGAATGTGTAGTTAAAAATTAGGAATTATTTTAGATTTACGTATAAAATATTTTATTGTGAGAATGTGTGATTGAAAATAAATTTTAGGAAAAAAAATTTGAAGAACGATAAACAAAGGGAAATATATTTTGAATATCTGTTTCACTCTATTCTTTTGGAACTTTTTACATTCTTTTAGAATTTATGTTGAACTAAAATCCTAATAATCTTAAAATAATCTCTTCAACTGAAATCAAAATAACAATGAAAATAAAAGCGAGCAAATGACGACGAAAGAAAATAATCAAATTTGTCACATTTCAGAATGAAAAATAGTGCCAAAAGACGAACCTAAACATCAATTGCAACCTCGCGCCCCACAGTTAGGAACTGAATTTTCTTCCCAAAGAGAGAATGCAAGGTGTGAAAATGGCTAACAACGAAAGCACCTTCATTGTCGTTTGTTAAGTAATTAGTGTTTGGACTTTTAATTTTTTTAAAATCAACTGACATAACATGTGATAATTATGTCTCGCATTAAATATCTTATACGGATTATGTAGGCACACTTTATACACACACTAATTTAGAAAAGAAATAATTGTGTGAGAGTTAATAATTACATCTAACAAAATCATTTCTAGAATAATATATATTGTTCTGTTAGCAAATTATTATGTTCAAATTTAATATTTGATCTATAGAATTAATTATTGAATTGTGAGAAGGTTGATGTTTTATGTAATGTGGATAAATATAATGATTTTTTAAAATCTTGAAATTATATCAGGGATGTTGGTATGAATTTAGGAATAGTGTTTAAATGAATAAATTTAGTAATGACGATAATGAAATGTGAAGTTCAAAACTTAATATTTTTATTAACTTCACATTTTAATAATATGAAAATTCATTATCCTTCACATTTTTCTTTCCAGACCACATCTCTCTCTCTCGTAAATAATGAATGTTAAATCTCATTATTTCACATAGATTATCAAGTTATTGATGTTTCATTATTATAATATTTTAATTTTAATATAGATTGAGATTAACGACTCCATAGACAATCCTCTATTTAAAATAAAAACTCAACCATGTGTAAAATCACGTTTATTCAAGAATTATTGCAACAGTTGCTCATCCATTCAAATGGAAAACAACCGGCGCCGTATTTCATTGGATTGACCTCTGAAAGAAAGAAAGAATAGGGTTTTGATTTTTGAAGCGATAAACATTGAAAATTTTGAAAAAAGCAAAACGTTGAATGGTCAAAAGCACGGACTGCAGACTGAGAAAAGTAGCAAAAGAATTGGTCCCATTGCAATATAAAAATGTCCCTTTGCTGACTGATATAATCAACCGATTACCAAAAACACCGAATACCCAAAACAGAAAACCCGAAAAAAATTCTTAAAGTATTTTGCTCAGGATTCATCAATCGGTATGCAATCTGAATTTCTTCAGTATTTTTTTTTATCCTTTTCTTGGGTTTTTATATTTCTTCAATTACTGGGTTGTTTTGTCTGATGTTCTGTTCAATCGATTGACAGTTATTATTTTCAATTTTCTCTCTAGGGTTTGTTTCCATGACTCTTCTATAATTTCCTGGGAAATGTGTGAAACGTAATTGATTTTCGGATTTCTGATAGGGATTATCCAATATTATCTTCTTTTTTTTCTCTAATCCTAGTTTGTTTTTGTAGATCTCATTATGCAATGGGGATGGTTAATGATTTTTTTTTTTTTAGTTTAGAATTTTTCAGGAGTGATCAATAACTAAGAGTTTTGGAAATCTTAGCATATTTTCATTTTTATAGTTGGTTTTTGTTTCTATCTTCAAGATATTGTTCAATCATCGTTGATTTCATCGTATGTGAAATGTGTTTTCCGCATCTTTACCCAGCTCGTATAAAATTTCGCAAACTTACTTGATATAGTTTTGCTGTCTCAATTTGATTCTGAATCTACATAATCTGGATTAAATGTTGGACGAAAGGGAGTGTTTATATTGATTATGGGATCGCTTTTTAGTTGATTACATTGCACTACTTGCTAATCATGATAAGGCCCAGACTAATTTGAGATGATGCATTTTTATATACTTCAAGTAGTTTGGGAATTTTTAAATGCCTTGCTCTATCTTATGACTGTTTCAGGTGGGTCATTATACTTCTTGATCTGAGGAGACAAATACGGTGAGAAAACCCGTTTTGTGTTGTACATTATAATAAACATGGCTTCAGCAAATGTAGCTCCTGCATCTGGTACTAGAGAACCCGGTGGAAATACTGCTTGTCTAGATAGGTTACCAGATGAGATGTATGATATGAAGCTTAGGGACGACAAGGTAGATGACCTGGTCTTTTCTTTTTTCTTATTATTCACTAATCCATCGAATGTTTGTTACTCTTATTGTAATCCTTATGTTATGCACCATTCTTATCAATATCAGGATATCGAACCAACTTTTGTAGATGGTAACGGGACAGAAACTGGCCATATAATTGTGTCAACAATTGGTAGTAGAAATGGGCAGCCGAAGCAGGTAATATTTGGCATCTTAGTTTTTATATTATGCAACACTTAATAGGCTTGTTCTCTGTTTTAATGATTTACATGTGCTTTGTTAGACGGTAAGTTATATGGCTGAGCGTATAGTGGGACAGGGATCTTTCGGAGTAGTGTTTCAGGTATGCTGTTTGTACTTTTGTACTGTACTTCAGATGTTTACAAGTTTTTCAATTACAAGGCTTCGGTGAGATGATGGATTTGGTGTTCTTAAACCTTCTACAATATGGCTGTGCAGGCAAAATGTTTAGAGACGGGTGAAACTGTTGCAATTAAAAAGGTTCTTCAAGACAAGAGGTACAAGAACCGTGAGCTACAAACTATGCGTCTCATAGACCACCCTAATGTTGTGTCTTTAAAGCACTGCTTCTTTTCAACAACTAAGAAGGATGAGCTTTACCTTAACTTGGTATTGGAGTATGTTCCTGAGACTGTTCATAGGGTGATTAGACATTATAGCAAGATGAACCAGAGAATGCCAATGATATATGTGAAATTGTATGCTTATCAGGCACGTTCACTTCCATTGCTAATGTTTATATTTTAGTCTAGCTTTTGTATTTAATTTTAATGCATCATTCAGATAAACTTGTTCTCTACCAGTTGAGCCATTCTTATTCATTCATTTTTCGTGCAGATTTTTAGAGCACTGGCTTACATCCATGGTAGTATTGGGGTATGTCACAGGGACATTAAACCTCAAAATGTACTGGTGAGTTAATGAAGAATTTGTGCCGGAAGTGCAATGACGAGCATACCCCAAACCCCTTCCTCTTTACGTGCTTCACGAAAAAGAATTTCATTCTCATTAATTGCCATGTCTTTGATTCACAGGTTAATCCACATACTCATCAGTTGAAACTATGCGACTTTGGAAGTGCGAAAGTCTTGGTTGGTATCATTACTTTTCTCCAATCGATATATTTTCCCATATTTAATGTCCTGGTGCCATAATATAACTTTTTCATTGGCTTAATTTATAGGTTAAAGGAGAGCCAAACATTTCATATATATGTTCTAGATATTATCGGGCTCCAGAACTGATATTTGGTGCAACAGAGTACACTACCGCCATTGACATCTGGTCTGCTGGATGTGTATTGGCTGAGTTATTGCTGGGACAGGTTTGTAAATCAGTTATTTACGTTAGTCTTTCCTCAATTTAAATAAGTTATATGTTCAGATTCTGATAAGAAATTTTCCGTGGAAATTTCAGCCCCTTTTCCCTGGTGAAAATGGAGTGGGTCAGCTTGTTGAAATTATCAAGGTAATTATGAGCCAGAGCAATCCTTTTATCCTTCTTTTGCGGATTTACTAGTTTGGTCTATCGAAATATATATATATATATATTTTCTTTTTGCATATAGGTTTTAGGCAGCCCAACAAGGGAAGAGATAAAATGTATGAACCCCAATTACACGGAGTTCAAATTCCCACAAATTAAAGCACACCCATGGCACAAGGTAAAATGGATATAGCTGCATGAGCCTCTTTTCGACTGGTCATTCTTTGAACTAGTAATTTGACTTTATTTTCATCTTCAGATATTTCACAAGCGCACGCCCCCAGAAGCTGTGGATCTTGTGTCAAGGCTTCTGCAGTATTCTCCAAATCTACGAAGCTCTGCTGTGAGTATAAAAAACCATTTTTGTCGATCTATCTTCACATAATTGTAGTATTGAAGTTGTCAACTATGTAAAGTTCATTCTCATGATTCTCGTTTATTGATTGCTTAATGCAGTTAGAGGTGTTGATTCACCCATTCTTTGATGAGTTGCGTGATCCAAACATTCGCCTGCCAAATGGACGTTTTCTTCCTCCATTGTTCAACTTTAAGCCATACGGTAGAACACACTCCTTGAACATGTTTCTTATGCTACCCCTTCTTTTAAATGTACATTGTGGTGATTTCCTTTCGATATTTATCCAACAGAACTCAAGGGTGTGTCAGTGGAGTTGCTGGGGAAGTTGATTCCAGAGCATGCAAAAAAACAATGTGCATTCCTTTGTCTGTGATGTGGTTGATGATCTTTATATACTATGCTACTAATTGAGGAAAATGAGCTTATAAATCTTTTTTTTTTAATTAATATATTCGTATTTACGGTATTTGGTTATAGCAGTGGAGCAAGAAAGTTGTAAGTTATGTAACTATTTTTTGTAATGACAATTGTTGAACAGAAGCTCAATTTTCGCCCTTTCTGGTGTAATATTTGTTCGTCGTTGTAATGTAAATGAAATGAGAGTTCATTTAGTTTTTGTTTAATGTTTATGGCATATTTCCCAGAATTATGGTTCTTGTACACTCACACTCATTGTTGACATCAAGGTTGACATTTCCTGTGTAGGAAATTTGGACATTTATTGGAAAAAATGCTGTAAAATCAATGTACAAAAATTTACCATCTCAAATAATGTCAAATTTGATGTAGACGTAGCATGATTGTATTAGATAGTGACAACGCACCCTATATATTTGATAGAGTGCACATTGGAGCTTTTGTATGGTCCTTGCTTTGAGACGATCACACTCGCATGGTAATTATTCTGTTACTATTGCAAATGGATCGACAATGAAAGAATTGATTTCGAAAGTAATGAATCTTAATTCATTGTTGAAGTGGTATTTCATGGAACTAATCCTTTAAGAACATAATATTTCGGATTGTGGCATTGGTACACATGGGCCTCAAGTGACATGAGTGTGGCAGCGTTGTTGTGTTATTATATATGGAATATGTTACTTATACATAGTGCGGTGTTCATAACTGTGCCCATCCCCTCACATGGAGGGGGGCCCATTTCGGATATATATATTTTTTATTCGAAATGGGGCCCCCTCCATGTGAGGGAATGAACTCCGTTATGGACATCGTATTATGTACGTGTAGCATCAGACATTATATATACACACACACATACTAAAAATTGCCCGCAACGGAATAATTTACTTACTCCAACCCATTACTAAGTTTCATCGTAATGTTGGAAATTTACTAAATTATGTATAGCGAAAAATAAATAATATTTCAATTTCCTCCAAGGCTCTTCTTGGTGGTTAGAAAGAAATTGTGATAGGAATTATATTTTTGTTGAATTCTGTAAACTTCTTTGCTACTTTGAACATGAACAATCACGATCTGCAATCAACATATATTTAATTGTCCAGCCTCCAACGCAAATCTACATAGGAAACAATCATGAGAAAATTATGTTTTCTCTTTTTTGTGTTAACGAGATAATAATTGTGTTATATAATTTCTTAAACCCGAATAACTTATTAATAAAAGTTCAATTGACTTGGCCTGATAGTTCAACTTAACCCGATCCAATATTTAATTAATTAAACACGGTCCATTAATTAATTAGTCTGATCAATTAATTCGACTCATTAATAAGCAAAACAATTAATTAATTGTTCACGCCTGTCAATTAATTAATTAGTATATTTCATTCTTCTAGTTTTCCTTGTGTTTAACCCATTAGATTTCCGATTATGATGCCTAACGACGTGAATTGTTATTTTGGTCTAATCAAAATAAGATAAATTAAAACACCCTTTTAATTTATCATTAATTCATCTAAATTAATAAATTCATATTCGTTGTCCCAAATTGACATATAGCAATGTGTAGGGCAACGCATGTAATGGAAAATGTCACGTGGTATGACAAGCAACACTTGTTCGTTTACAGTGAAAATATAATCCATTGCCAATATAATTCGATCAATTATAAGATATGAAGTATGTCAACCTCGATTATCGTTCATATCTTTCATCCCACTATTAAATTAATATAAGTTGAAAACTCTTTTCGACTTAAGATTTACACATTGACCAAGAATTTCTTTATCAACTTAACTGAATGAAATGTAGACCATAATATCTTACTATGTAAGAGTAGTGAATCCTCTATTGATCAATCACAACTTTCATATGAATTTTGACATACCAGAACGATGTCGTATTTACGATTCTTGGCAAAGCAACATCCAACATCACCAAAGTATAACTGACCTCGTACAAGATACTATGATGACATCAAGTCAAAAGACCAATTCAACTACTGAACGTTAAAGATTAACCATTGTATTCAAGTTTAAACAACATGATAATCGTCACATTTATAGCAAAATACTAATCAAAGCATAATCAAATGGGTAAAGTTTATATTAATTTCAACTAATGATGTACATAGAAACAATCATGTAAGAGTATAATTTGGCCACATACTTCAAATTCATAAATAATTCTCAAACCTCTGCAAATATTTGAAAATCTATCAAATGTTAGAGGTTTAGTGCGAATTTCGGATAATTGTTTTTCCGTATTAACAAATTCTAGCGCAATATCTCTCTTTTGTGCATGATCTTTTAGAAAGTGGTGTCCAATCTCAATAAGCTTGGTTCAAGAATGCAAATTGGAATTTTTTGACAAGTTTATGGCACTAGTGTGATACATATTATGAGTATATGATCGAAAAATAAATGATAATGACTTAGTATTTGTTTTATTCATAAAACTTGTGCATAACAATTGGCGACCGAAATATGAATACTTCGGCGATAGACAAAGCAACGAAATTCCGTTTCTTACTAAACTTTGATATAAGTGCAAAGCCTACGAAGTGACAAGTTCCACTAGTACTTTTACGATTAATCACTCAACAAGCTCAATCGGCATCCGAATAGCTAAGTAAATCAATATGAGTGCTCTTAGGATATCAATGACTTAATTTTCTAATTGTACGAGTGCTACTAAGATATCTAAAGATTCGTTTTACGTCACTAAGGCGTGATTCTTTAGGATTAGATTGAAATCTAGCACATAAGTACATACTAAACACAATATCGGGTCTACTAACAGTTAATTAAAGAAGAGATCTGATTATAACTCGATATTTTGTTATGTCTACGATGTACCTTGATCATCTTGGTCTAACTTAATTGATGAATTCATTGGAGTATTAATTGGTTTCTAACCTTCCATTTCAAACTTTTTGAGCATGTCAATGATGGACTTAGTTTGACTAATGAATATTTCACCATTAGTTTGTTTGATTTGGAGTCCAATGAAAAACTTTAGTTCCCCCATCATGCTCTTACAAACTCTTTGCTCATACAATTAGAAAATTATTCACAAAGAGAAATGTTAGTGGCACCAAAAGTAATATCATCAACATAAATTTTTACAATAACCAAGTCATCATTTTTGGTTTTGATAAAAATTATAGTATCTACTTTTCCCATTAAAAAGCCATTTGAAAGAAGACATTTGCTCAATCTTTAATGCCATGCTCTAGGAGTTTGCTTTAAACCATAAACAACTTTTCTTATTTTGAAAACATTATTTGGATCCTTGTGATTTTTAAAATCGAGGATTGCACTACAAATATTTCTTTTTGAATAAAAACATTTAAAATGCACTTTTAACATCTATTTAATAAAGAGGAAATCCTTTATGACAAGCAAAAGCAAGAAACAGGTGAATTTATTCTAATCTGGCAATCGGTGCAAATATTTCTTCAAAATCGATGCATCCTTCTTGATTGTAACATTGTGCCACTAATCTAGTATTGTTATATACAATTATCTCATTTTCATCTCATTTATTTCTAAAAACCCATTTGGTACCATGAGTGTTTGATGACTTGGTCTAGCATTTAACTCCTAAATATGATTTCTTTCAAATTGATGTAGTTCTTCTTACATAGCTAAAATCTAGAATTTGTCAAACTCGGCTTCTTTGAAATACTTCGATTCAATTTGTAAAACAAGAGCACATTTATTAAATGATTACTAGTTGAAGCCTTAATACTTACACCTTTGGAATGATCACCAATGATGAGTGCTTTTGGATGAAAAGGGACAATCATTCAATCGTTAAGTAGAAATGGATCATTTTGTACTTCAGGAGACTTTTTTCATCTTGTTGTACATTTGCTTCCTCTTTATGTTGATCTTCAAGATTTTTGAGATTTTGATTTTCGATGTTTATTTGCTCAAAAGGAATCTCGAAACTTATATCATTATCAATACCTTTCTCTTGATCAATATGATTAGCTCCATCAATTATTACATGCATGAGTTTTTCAATAACTAAAGTTCTTTTACTGTAAACTCAATAAACTTTGCTAGTAGATGAATATCCAAGAAAAATTCCAATTTCGGACTTTGAATCAAAATTTTCCAAACTTTTTTTAGTGTTCAAGATAAAACATTTGCAACGAAATACTTTGAAATAACCGATATTATGAACTCTATTTTTATTTTTTTCAAAGTTTATAAGGAGTTTTTGTTTTATTTCGACTAACAAAGAATCTATTCACAGTATGGTAAGAGTGTTAATAACTCTGACAACTTCGACCCAAAAGGATTTTGCCAAACCTCTTTCATTTAACATATGTTCTATACACGACATATATAATACTGTTGTAAATGATAAGTTTATTAGTGAATGACAATTATACCGCTGCAACGCCATAAATTATTACTATTATATCCTTAAATTCTTCCCTATAAATATGGGGGCTTTGGTTCTTATTAGATACACATAAGTTTATTGACTTCGTTGTTCTTCTCTCTTTTTCTCTCTAGTTTATAACACGATGTCAGCATAAAAGCTTAATTTTTCATAATTTAGTGAAAGTAGTAATTTTCTTAAGCATAATCATCTATCACGTGTCCCAAAATTAATTTGATAACATTTGAATTTTTTTATATATACATATGCATTATAACACACAATTTATCTCCATCATGTACTGTTATCATATATGTGTTTGGAATTCTATCGATGTTTTTTACATTTCAAGTTATATATGTATGTTGAATTCTGCCAATCTATATATGCATGTAACGTATATATATAGAGGGTGTTTGGTGTAGATTAAAATCAAATTTTAAGTGGATTTTGATAGAAGTTTTTGAAATGTGCGGTTGAAAAGATGTGGGACCTATGAAAGATGTGGTAGATATTGATTGTTTGACTTTGACTTAGATTAAAATCAGATTAAAATCTGGCCCAGACAGGACCATAATATATATGAGTGCAACCCATTTGCCACCGCATTGATTGAACCAATTGGTTTAATTTTATATGCGGTCGCAATGATTACGTGAACTAATTGGCTTCTACCCAACTTTTGTGTTCCCTAACAATTTCTGCACAGCTTTTGTGTTGTCTCCCAATCATTGCCACTATGAAAAAAGAGGCTTTTCCATTTGTACCAAAAATGGATGACAATGAATTTGACAACCTCTCACGTGCGACGGCCCCCGCGTGATTAGAAAATTCCAAAAAAAAAAATGAGCCCCTCCCATTGTGAGTGTCAATCAACCTGTGTGTCAACCATTTTCGGTACGAATAACTCGACTCGAAAAAAATAGTTTATCAAACATTATGTGAATAGTCTGCTTTAATTAATATTTGTTTGTACATATATTAATTCATGCTTTAATTCATGTACTCTTTGCTCTAATTTTTTTTATGGTTGTAAGATGACTATTAATGTTCTTTGTATCTTTAACATGATTAAATTTTTTTGATGTTCTTTTATAAACTTTAAATTAATAATTTATCATGTTGTTGTTCATGGAGTAGTTATAATTAATATTTTAGAGATATATTAATCGTAGATCTATCTACATAAATAGTTTGTTGTAGCTTCTGAAGTAGTCAAACATTATAATTAATATTTTTGAAGAATATTACTTGTATTTTAAGAGCATGAATTATAATTTTCAATATTTTAGAAGAATATTAACATATTGCTCTTGAAAAAGTAATAGTAAAGTACCACGTGCTCCCGAAGTAGTACATGTCTCAATGAATATATCATTTTTAATTAGTGCTTATCCCTGAAATAAAACATATAACTCATATTATGTTGACTCTTGATTAATTATTATGTGATGGTTAATCATATTCTTAGAAACTAATTGTATTTTCTTTTATTTTATTATGTAGTTAATCAAATGACAAACATCACAAAACTTGAGTTTGTTACATTTGACATATCTGGCAAGAATTATCTGTCATTGGTCCTCAATGCTTATATTTATCTTATCTCAAAGGGTCTGGGATGGACAATAAAGGAAAGAAACAATGAATCCGTGCAAGATTGTGCAAAATCACTTGTCTTCCTTCGTCATCATCTTCATAATGGATTGNTTCTTCTAAACTAATTGTAGTTTCTTTTGTTTATTTGTGTAGTTATTTAAATGACAAACATCACAAAACTTGAGTTTGTTACATTTGACATATCTGGCAAGAATTATCTGTCATTGGTCCTCAATGCTTATATTTATCTTATCTCAAAGGGTCTGGGATGGACAATAAAGGAAAGAAACAATGAATCCGTGCAAGATTGTGCAAAATCACTTGTCTTCCTTCGTCATCATCTTCATAATGGATTGAAAATCGAATATCTCACCGAGAAAGATCCATAGGCTATTTGGAAAAGATTGACTGAAAGATTTGATCACCAGAGGACTATAGTCCTCCCCAAATCCCAATATGAATGGATGCACCTTCGCTTGCAAGACTTTAAAACTATTAGTGAGTACAATTCTGAACTATTAAGAATATGTTCAAAATCGACCTTGTGTGGAGAAAAAAATACTGATGACGATATGTTGGAGAAAACGTTTTCCACCTTTCATTCTTTGAATGTGCTCTTGCAATAGCAATATCGTGAGCATGTTTCAAAAGTACTCAGAACTCATATCTTGTCTACTTATAGCTGAACAAAATAATCATCTGTTGGTGAAAAATCATGAGTTACTTCCAACTGATTTTGTACCACTGCCTAAAGCAAATGCAATACTAGGACAAGGATATGGACGTCGACGTGAAATAAATCATGGATGAAATAATCAACAAACTATAAGCAATAAGGCAACAATTTCAAAAGGCATAAAGCAAACGAAAATAGCATATCCAAAAAAGAGCACAAAGAAAGTTGCTTTAGATGGGAAATGAAATGTCATTGGGCACATGTCTTTCATACAGAAAAATATCTTATGGATCTCTGCCAAAAATCAATCGAGGGAAAGGTAAAAGTGGAGACAAATATTGCTGATTATGATTGTCCAATTGATGTAATTTATTTGGAT
>CAIGRK010104098.1:0-13703 GCA_903798315.1 Fraxinus greggii
ATTAGAATATTAATTCAATTAAATAATAGATATTGCCATAAATATACATCGATTATATATATATTTAAAGTGTTTATGTCCAAAGTTGATTGGACTTAGAGCATAACACTTACATAGTTGTCATTTTTTCATTGATAGTTAACCAAAAAAAATATCAATTAGGTGCTGCCAGCGCGTATAAAGATTATGCGGAAAAAACAAAAAAAGGGCATATAGACATGGTTTTTCAAATCTCAATTACGTCACTCAATTTAAATTAATCACAATTAGATCACTGAACATTAATGTACTTGCAAATGAAATTAGTTTATTTGGTCATGTTATTAAACTTAACTGACCCCATTTTGCTACTGATTCATCTTGGAGTTCAATAGAGTTCTAAGCCATGATATTACAAAATGATTTATCGTTGATTTTTAAACACGATACTGTCAAGACACGATTAGGCAGCATATTTTCTTAAAAACTAAGACACTTTAGATTGTTGTCAATTTTTAACGTCGCCTAGTAGATGAAAAAGAATTGGCCCGAGCTAACTCGGTTTGGTCCATTAGGTGAGTTGACTCATACCAACTTGTGAGCTTTTCCATTTTTTAGACATAAATTTAAAATAATTTAAATAAGAGATAAAAACCCTCCTCTTTTTTTCTTACTTCGGACTGATTTCCTTTCACGTAGGCAAATTATAAAATTGCATACGAGTTATTACGTGTTCAATTTTGTAAAAAAAAAATTGTAAAATTTAAAAATTTAGCGCTTGTCTGGGGCACATTTTGTATCAAATTTTTAGCCAAATTCATGCTGTTATACAGTGTTTGACAATGTGGCGGCCGTTATTTTTTACTGAAATAAGTAAAATTACCAATGTATCCCTTCATATAAAATCCATTCTTTACAAAATGGAAATTTCGGTAATTCACTTCCTGCACAGTCAGTAACTACTGCACAACTGAATCTCACTATCCTTTCAAACGATCAAAAAATGTATTAAAATCTAGCCAAAATGCGCCCCAGACAATTGCTTAACATAAAAATGCTAACAGTTTTAAAAATATTTTGAAATTTAAATTTCAAAATAGCATAACGGGGCCATGGGGCAAAGTCCACAAGCTCTACCCCTTGTTTGATAGAAATTAAAATCAGATTTTTAATAGATTTTGATAAAAATTAATTAAATGTGTGGTTAAAATAATTGTGACATTAATTTGAGATTTTAATTGAATTTTAATCCAAACCAAACATGAGCCTAGTGTTAGCTTGACACGTCTTTCTTGAGTGAAATTTGAGCTGAAGGAGAAGCTAATCGAACCAAGATCTCGCGAGCCAACCCACTTGGTCAGCGAGCACCTCAAGTGCACTGCAACTCCAATCGTGATGTTAAGTAAAGCATACTTACAATTCCAAAGTGTGTTTTTTTTGCCCTTTTTTGTTAACAACATTTTGTGTATTAAATTAGAAAAAAATACGTAAAAACTAGAATTTGTGTGCAAAAAGTATCAACCTCAACGGTCGTTTTCAATTTTGTAAAGTGATCAATTTAAATAAATGAATAAAAAAGTATTCGTCGGTACCATTAATCAAATTTCATCTATATAATAATTAAGCTCCTTTCTCTCTACTTGCATTTGATTTTTATTCCCTTCACACCTATACGTACAGATAATACATACATAGAGAGATAGAGAGCAGTCACACCACACAATCACAAGTCTGAGAAAACTCAGGTGAATAACTCAACGAAAAACCAAGCAAAGATTGCATTTCAACATTTCTGAATACGATGGAAAGAAGAAGTTTGACTTCAATGATTTTCACTCTCTGCATAGTTGAATCTCTGTTGATTTCCCAAGCTTCGGCTGGTGGCGACGTCGCGTCGGCGGATGTGGGGTGGCTGATGCCGATGATGAGATCCGGCTGCAAAGGGACCATAGCCGAGTGCCTTGCAAACACCGACGAGGAGGAGGAGTTCCAGCTCGATTCGGAGTCGAATAGGCGTATCTTAGCCACTCGCCGCTACATTAGCTATGGTGCTCTCCAGAAGAACAGAGTCCCCTGCTCTCGACGCGGCGCCTCCTACTACAACTGCCGTCCCGGTGCTCAGGCCAATCCCTACACCCGTGGTTGCAGCGCCATCACTCGTTGCAGGAGCTGAGATTTCTACAGTATTACTACTATTCCTCTAATACGTTGGACTATTTATCAGTTTTTTAACCTTTTTTTGGTGATTGGGTGTTTGGTGAATTATTGTGGTTATTTATATATG
Organism: Fraxinus greggii; assembly: GCA_903798315.1. Classification (NCBI taxonomy): domain Eukaryota; kingdom Viridiplantae; phylum Streptophyta; class Magnoliopsida; order Lamiales; family Oleaceae; genus Fraxinus; species Fraxinus greggii. Next base: position 2,264 of record CAIGRK010104098.1, read on the forward strand.
TATTGTTTTTCATGTACAACTTATATAATATTTGTGAATACTAATTCATTATCTATCATATCTGCTGTATTGTTGGGTATTTTGATTTCTGGATCCTGGTTGAATGATGTGGTTAAAATTTGAATAATGCATATATACCTCAGGGATTCTTGCAACACTCAACCTGGCTTGATCTTGGGTGATAAACTGCTTGATTGCGCCTCTTCTACTAGCTATAGCTTATGGAGGAATTGGTTGTGTCTTCTTGCATCTTGTGGTTATTTCATTATTGTATTCGCTGTAATGTTGGGTTGTGGTTGCTTTTGATTTGTCTCCAATTGGGTTAAAATTTGAGGCTCTGTTAAATTGTGCAGATATTAAGGTTTTGTTATGTTTTTATGAATTTCTCTTGATGACCATCTTGCACAAGTTCAAATTGGATTGTGAATAATTGGGTTTTCAGATGAGCAATCCAATACCTGGGATGCACAACCCTGCGCTTAGTCTACTTGGTCCCCTACCTTGTTTATTAGTCGGGATGTGTATGTTCTGAATGTTTACGGAAATAGTTCTCAAAAGTTTCTCTCCTTCGTTGATTTTGCCTTTGTGAATCAATCAGGAACTTGCCTTTGGAAGACTCTGCTTTAGGCATTATTTTTGGTGCATCTTTTCTCTATTGGGTTTGAAGAAATTCTGGGAATTTTCTGGATTCTCAGCTACTTAATTGCTGATGAAGATAGAGAGAATGATTTTGCCCCATTAGTGAGGTAACAAGGACTGCGGGTATTGATTATAATAATCTGGTGATGACCGGAATTATTTCGGTAGTTGGATCTTAAGGTCTTTCGTTAAACCAATTCAATAATTAAATTATGGATATTATAAAATTGTTTACATTTTTAGCCTGAAAGGATATCATAATCTTTAGATAACATGTATTACAATTCTTAATGCCTAAAAGTTTGTTTCTTTCAATTTTTTTATGCTCACTATAGTCTCTTGACAACCAAACTACAGCTGGGATACTAACCACTACCCTACCCTACCCTACTCTACCCCAGCCCCGTCCTTCCCCCCAACATTGATCGCGTGATTCCGTAAGCGTACGAATCGTAAGAAATAATAAAGTATATTATGTGTCCGAGTATTTATCATAATCTGCCTTTGAAACAGTATTTTTTTTGAAGAATGTATGATTAAAAAAGAATAAAAAGTTATAGGTTTTTGTGTATTCATATACATGTAAAATCATTCAATTTTAAAAGTTCTCATTTATGATTCCATAAGCTATAAAAGTATTCATCGATCTCTTGTGTAAACTTGCGTTACTTATTACACATACTAAACAAATATATTTGCTCTCAATCTCAATATTATCTTTAAAGTTTAAACCATGCAATTGGTGATGAGCAAATGAATGTCAATTAAGCATACAATAAGAAATTAATACATAATCAAATTTGGCATAAAATCTATTGAATTAAATAAATATTAACATAAGCTACATCGTTCATCTAAACATCAAGGAATTAAGTCAATCATAATATTTAAATTAAATAATAAAGCATGAAAAACATCACCAGGTTGAATACAATGAAAAAGAAATTAATCCAAGTAATCGTTGTTCTTTGGGACCAAAATTTCAACAAATTCTTCCTTGATTGGATGTATATCTTCTGGTCAATTGTACTCTTCAATCTTCAAATCCCAAAATTAGAAACAAATGTTGAGGAATTTGTGTGTTTTGTTGTGTAATTTACCCTCAAAATTGTACTGTTACAAAAAATATAATTGCAAATAATGGGCCCAAATGGGGCTTATAGAACCATATTTATGGTCAATTAGATGCTGGAAATTAATTTTTACATGTGCAATTTGGTCCAAATTTCTTCTTTCTTTGTTATATTGAGTCCTTGGATAGTACAATTGAGGTCCTTCAACTTTCAAACATCAAGGAATTAAGTCAATCATAATATTTAAATTAAATAATAAAGCATGAAAAACATCACCAGGTTGAATACAATGAAAAAGAAATTAATCCAAGTATTCGTTGTTCTTTGGGACCAAAATTTCAACAAATTCTTCCTTGATTGGATGTATATCTTCTGGTCAATTGTACTCTTCAATCTTCAAATCCCAAAATTAGAAACAAATGTTGAGGAATTTATGTGTTTTGTTGTGTAATTTACCCTCAAAATTGTACTGTTACAAAAATTATAATTGCAAATAATGGGCCCAAACGGGGCTTATAGACCTTAATTTAGGTCTAAAAATAGAGTTCCAAGAGGATATGGAACCATATTTATGGTCAATTAGATGCTGGAAATTAATTTTTACATGTGCAATTTGGTCCAAATTTCTTCTTTCTTTGTTATATTGAGTCCTTGGATAGTACAATTGAGGTCCTTCAACTTTCAAATATGACTCTTTGATCTCCAACTTTCAGAATATGTCAATCTTTAATCCCATTTTAATCACTTATTGCTCATTTTCCAGGTTTTCTCCTACAGTAATCAATAAGACCATCTCCAATAGGATGACAAATTTGGCGTAAAATGCTCTCTAATGATCTGGCAAATATGGTGTAAATTTTGGTATAATGAATTTGGTTAATTTGGTATAACACTGTTCATTTACACCAAATTTGAAAATTTTCAATTATCCCCATTTTGCCCTCTCTTCCCCTTTATAACAAAATTTATTAAGTACATCACAATTTTTAATTATTTTTGTATTTACTTAAATAGCCTTAAGTAAAATTACATAACTAGGATTAATATACTTTTAATTAATCACATCACAAACCTAAACCTAATTTCTTCTTCTATAATTACGAGTCTTGTGCCATGAGACTACATGTAAGAACTCATCAATTTGGTTTTATCTTTCTTTATATATATATTTTTTCAATTCGTTAGATCTTATAATTGCAAAATGCAATTCTTTAAAAGAACCATTATTTTCTTCTTCAGTCAAAATTCTTGAATTTTGAGAGTCTAACCCTCCACTCGCTAAGGCCCTTTTATGTTACTAAAATCTTCACTTATCAAAATGAGAATAAATACACAAATTTAAAACTAGGTATATAATAATTCGGAACAAGAAAGGCAAGCAGAGCTTTAACTTCCATCCTTTAAAGTTTACTCTCTAGAAATTTACAAAAGAAAGATTGCAAATATGCATCTCTCCCCGTGTATTGTAATTTAGCCGATCTAGTTTTAATAAGTTTCAAAACATTTCATTGACCCCTTTGAAATTAGAATTAAGTTCACTGATCCATTTTTTTGAAATCAAGTTTTTTTCTTCTTCTTTATCTTCCTCTTTTTTTGAAAAAATAATTAAGAAAAAATAGTGTGGATGAGAAGAAAACCTTACCCATATCTCTTGAAAGTGTGGATGAGAAGAAATTGGTAATGTTTTCTACTTTTTTCTTGTCTAGTCCATGTAGCCATGGATGCATGCAACATAAAAAGTACATGATGAAAAGAAATGTCTGGAAGAAAATAAAAAGATAAAGTTTAGTTGTGATGTATTTATTTAAACTCTTCATTTTTATTATTTTTTTAAATTAGGTATATAATTGTAAATTTGTTGTGGTGTATATATTAAAATCATGTTTTAATTGTGGTGTGGATATAATGTGGTTTACTTAATAAATTTTGTGGTAGTAATATACCATCTAATTTATTTATAATTATTTTAATGTGGTGATTATTTACATTTAACATATATTTTTAAATTCTAATCAAGTAATAAGTAATAATTATTTTTAAATTCAATGAAATTTTTTAATCGTGGTATTCTATTAAATTTTTTTAGAATTTATTAATAAATGCATATTTTAGTTTATTAAATATAATTTTAATTTAAAGATTTTAGTAATAATATAATTTTAATTAAATACTTACCCATTTTAGATAGATATTAAAATTTAGGTTTTAATCTAAATTAAAGTTAGCACCTAATTTTAAGTACACATTTTATGAGACCTACAACTTTTCGACCTCACATTTCATCAACTTTTATCAAAATTTACTAAAAATATGATTTTAACCCTACCAAACAAGGTCTTTGTGTAAAATTTGGTGTAAGACCATCTTCATTGGTCTACGCTAAATTTGCTGTATTCATTGGAGAGAGTACACCAAATTTGATGCATATCATTTGAGATGGTCTAAAAATAAGCATAACTAAGTATCAAACTCAAAATAATCACTCCCAAAAGCTACTTTTGATGATCGAGATAAATGTAATATTTACACTAATCAGCCATCATTATTTAGAATCACATCCCTTACATCTTCTCCGTCAAACCCTTCCTAAATAAGAAGTGTAACTGATTCAAGTAAGAAGGCTTGACATTATCATTCATCGAGGACTGTGTAGAACTAGTGTGTGAGAGTTGTTACCTAAAAGTGATACCTGAGTTGAATTTCATGTGTAATAAAGAGTTTCACACTGTGCGTATTGACACTACGAAGTTGATGGATCTTAAAAGATTTTGCTAATTATCATTTATATATGGCGTGATGTTTGCTAATGATGTCTTTGTGAGAGCCTTGAAGAGCACTCTCAAGACTTTATTGGAGTGGAGTTTTAAGTACCTAAGCAACTATTGATATCAAAATGATAAATCATTCGAAAGTCCGTTAGGAAATCGCAAATTTATAGGGATATATTTATTACTTTCTTGCTTCAGATTTTACCTTATTTTCCAATCTTTTTGAAGTGAAGGACCATCTTCGTCACCAAGTTTGGAATGTAATATTTCCTCCGTCCTGCAAAGATGGACTTATTTCTATTTTCGCACAAACTTAAAAAATATAATTAATAAGTTAAAAATCTAACTTTTTCTTAATTAATATATCCGTAAATTAAATAATAGTTTAAATATGAATAGTCAATATTTATTGATAACAAGACACATTATACAAGGACATATAAGAAATGGAGAAATCAACTATACTCTCAATCAGGAAAATAGCCCATAATTTGGGATAGACGAAAAAGAAAAGCAAACTTATCTTCATGGAATGAAGGAAATATTAGAATTTGTATTGAATAACTGTTGAGATATGGTTGAAGAGGTTAGAAGTTCTTGTTAGTCAAGGTCTGTTTTGTTCAGTCAAATAAACTCCGATGTTTTAGGAGAATTAGAGAGTTAGTCAAGTTTGTTGAGTTTGTATTTAATTAGACCGAGTCCTTGGTTGATTCACCACAATCTCAGGGTTGTTAAGATGTGGTTGTGCAACTTTTAAATTCCCTGTATTTGCAGCAACTATTTAAAGCCAATTCGATGATGTTAATAAATAGAAAATCATTCAGCTGAAACTTGTGGGCATGTGATTTTTCAACATTCTGGTATCAGAGCTCCGAAAGGGGCCTGAGTGAGAGAGATTAAACACTGTGTGTATGTGTGAGAGTGAAAGAAACACCATGAGAATTTAAGTCCTTATTTGACATTCATTTTTTTCTCATTCTATTTCTCATTTTTTTTCTCTTTCTTCATTTCAACCACACATTCTATCAATAAAATAATATTGCACATAAACTCAAAAATTCTCCTTACTTTTTAACCACACATTATTCTCATCAATCACTATAAAAAAATGATCGATATATAAAAAATGATCGAAATAGTTTGACAACTACTTTCTGATAAGTAGAATAGAGGTTGACCACATAGCCATCTATATCGAAGAACAAGATCATCTCAACCATGAAATAGAAGGCAGAAAGACGGTTGAACAGGAAGAACCTAAACGACATTGAGCAGGAGTCCTTCCTGCTTTGTTGGAGTATGCCTCACAAGAGACCAATGTGAACTAGAAGACGAGAATGTCTAAACCAAAATCTCAAAATTCTTTTCTACGTTTTCTTGTTATTATTGAGTTTCTAAAGTGAAATTTCAATTATTAGACCTTTTTTTTTTCCCACATCAATCATCTATTGGCCCTTTCTCTCTCTAACGATTTTCAGGCCACAACTCTCTCTTTTCTCCATTTTCAAGACTCATAACGTGCTGTGGTTGATTCTACAAATATAAATTAATTTAGAAAATAGAGAACATTTTATTTATTTTATTTGCTTAAAGAAGTTACATTCAAATTGTATATACAAACGGTCGTAGTCTAGAACGATTTTTAATTGAATAATGAAAGCCAACCTGGCAAAGCATAGGAAACTCTCTTCGATTTTCCATTTTAATGTCAACTATTATAGTTCACATGTCAATAGCACAAAAGTACATCCTCTTGTTAATTCGTCTCAAGAAGGGATCGAATCAAACTTGATGCTCTCGGATCAGAAATCGCTGATTCTAGTTTAAAATTTTTTTATAACGTATAAATTATTATGTAAAATTTTATAGTTTAGTAAAATTACTACCCCTCGACTAACTACTTTTACTAGTTCCTATTTGTGTGAAGACACCTAAAATATGACATCACATTAAATGATTGCTTCATATAAGATGCAAATGCTTACAAAATTGAAAATCTAATTGAAGGAAACTTTTGGCTAGTCTCATTTGGGTTACTAACCATCAAATGTAAGGTTTTGAATTCTTAACATATTTATATGTGAATTTCCATCCTTACGTGATTAAAATCACTAATGTGGATATTAAAAATGTATGCAACTCAAAAGTTAGACCTTAAGTGATTTAACAATTTTATCCTCTAGCTTTAAGTCACATTACCGTCGCAACATCCACATTGCAAATATTCCTCTCATGAGACCTCAATTCACATATTTGAATAGATTGAAAACTCAAACTTACTTTTGAATATTGAAGAACCCAAAACCTAGTTTATTTATTTGATAAAATATTATAAAAAAATTGCCTCTTAAATCAAATAAGTGAAAAATGAATACATAAATTATTAAACTAAAATAAAATTATTGGGGGTAATAAATTGAAGTTAGCCAGTAGCAATTTGGTACACATGATAATAAAGAGAGACATCAGCACATTATTGGCAGCTGGAACCACTCCGTTCTGTTCCCTTTTGAATGTATTCAAATTACCATTTTCTTTCCTCATCATACACTCCTCTCCTCTCATGACTCCCGCCGCCGCCGCCTCCAAACCACCGTCGCCACGGCGGCATTTTCTTCCCCTCATAACCATCATTTTCTCCTTGTTGGTTTCTCAGATCTATGCTGTTTCAGCAGCAGAAAAAGGCATTGATTTGAATGACATTGTCAAGGATCTACAAAAACTTAGCTTTGAAAACCCAAGTCTTGCACAAGCCTACATTGCATTACAAGCATGGAAACAGGCCATTTTCTCTGATCCATTCAACTTCACTGCAAATTGGACAGGCTCTAATGTTTGCTCCTATGGAGGAGTATACTGTGCACCCTCTACGCGAAATGCCTCGTACAAAGTTGTAGCTGGTATTGATCTCAACCACGGTGACATAGCCGGGTACCTCCCAGATCAACTCGGTTTATTAACCGATCTCGCGCTTTTCCACATTAACTCAAACCGGTTTTGTGGTGTGGTACCGGAGAGTTTCAAGAAATTGAAGGTCCTTTTCGAGCTTGATCTTAGTAACAATCGCTTCGTGGGGAGTTTTCCTAAAGTAGTACTATCATTGCCTTCATTGAAATTCTTGGACTTAAGGTTCAACGAGTTTGAAGGTCCTGTCCCAAACGGGCTTTTCGACAAGGATTTGGATGCGGTTTTCCTCAATGACAACAGGTTCCGGTTTGGCATTCCTGAGAATCTTGGGAATTCGCCCGTGTCTGTTTTGGTGTTGGCCAATAATAATCTCGGTGGCTGCATACCGGGCAGCATTGGCAAAATGGGGAATACTTTGAATGAGCTGATTTTGATGAATGATAATTTAACAGGATGCTTGCCTCCACAGGTTGGAATGCTAAGAAATCTAACTGTGTTTGATGTTAGTTTTAACAACCTCCAAGGTCCTTTGCCATCGGAGATTAGGCGAATGAGGAGTCTCGAGCAGCTAGACGTGGCGCATAACCGCCTGACTGGGGAGGTGCCGGCTGCTGTCTGCCAGCTTCCGAGGCTGCAAAACTTCACGTATTCGTTCAATTACTTCACCAAAGAGGCACCGCAATGTGCAAGATTTGGTGGCAGAAAAGTGTCGGATGGGAGAAAGAACTGTATTTCGGGGAAGAATGATCAAAGATCTATTAAAGAGTGCTCTTCCGATGCTGCTAAGCCGTTTGATTGTAGCAAGTCCAAGTGTGGCGGCAGCAATGGCGGAGGCGGAGGTAGTGGTGCGCCAAAGCCAATCAGAAGGCCACCTACAAGTAGAAGGCCACCGATTTCACAAAAACCACCATCACCGAAGCCAGGTAATGGACCGCGGCCGTTTATTGCGCCACCAGGCCCACCACCACCTACATCAAGGTCTTCGCCAAATACTAAATCACACCCTCCACCACCTCCAACTCCGACGAAGTCTTTCAACGCACCACCATCTCCTCCTCCACCAACCCACAAAGTGTCTCCGGGGACTCATCTGCGGCCGCCACCTCCACCAGTTCACCATGAGAAGCCCTCCAAGCACGCACATCCACCTCCACCACCAACGTTTGAACCTGTGACACCATCACCACCACTGCCGTCTCCTCCACCACCAGTTTCCTATAAGCCCACAACTCCACCACCCCCACTGCCTCAGAGCTCAACTCCGCCACCGCCACCACCAACTCATTATGGTTACAATCCACCGCCCGAGAACTCACCACCTACCTATCAACCTAAATCACCGCCACCGCCACCGCCACCTCCACCTCCAACTCATCATGTTTACATTCCTCCTCCACCGCCGGGCCACCAGCATTCAATGCCACCAGCTCCATCACATCCTCATTCCCCACCACCACTCTCCAGCGTCTGCAACGAACCACCACCACCTCCAAAACAACAATGGCACTACCCACCTTCACCTCCACCTCCACCTCCACCACCAACATATGCACATCCACCACCACCACATTACGTTTATTCATCACCTCCGCCACCCTCTTCATCACCACCACCACCACATTACGTGTACTCATCACCCTCTCCTCCCCCACCCCCACCTCCGGTGTACGAAAACACCCCACTACCACCAATAAGAGGAGTCTCCTATGCATCTCCTCCACCCCCTTCCATTCCATACCACTGATTCCTCTTCAAATTGAGGGACTTCCAGTTCAAGAATCTTGAGTATAGTGTTAGTTTTGTTTGCTTTGATTTTCTTCAATTTTTTGTTCTCAATATTTTTCCTTAAATCGATTGTATTATTGACCTTATAATTATGAGAATGGGATTTTACAATCACTAAAACCTAGACTTCAAATTTATACTATTTAGGCATTTACAAAGACATTGTCTTGGTTATGCAAAATATATAAAATCAATGCCCTAGATTTACAAGAACAAAATTCACCCCTAAAGTACATTAAAATGCCTTATTTGTTACATTTGCAACTAAAATGCTCCCACAATCGCACCACCTGCACATCCGTACTTGCGTATATGTCCCACAACATAATCCTCTTGCTAGTCACTCACTACTTGCTTTAGTTCGAGGCTCACTATGGTGCCAATTTATTTGCACCTCTCGTCCAAGCCAAACCAAGCGATAGAATACATTCTTTCTAACATGAGGTATCATCATCATTATCACAAAATTCCCTAGCACTCGCACTCAATGTGTCGAAGACTTGACATACGACATAGAAATGGTAATGTACATTGTGCCAACACCTCTTAGGTAATTTTCATTTGGCATAATTGCCAAGTAAAATGATTAAAACAAACTCCATTAGTGCACGAGTGTATCTTACAGAATCTGGATCCTTGCTATTTTGAAATGCAAGATCATTGAGATTCTAATAGCTGCATACCCCACAATTTAAGGTTTCAACTAAAGTTTGTGTGCAAGTGCGGGTGTCGTCGCCAGAATCAAGGCAGTTTTGCCAGTCGAAACTTTCTTCTTCCTGTGAATTCACAGCACATCTGGGAGCATCTATTACCTTTGAATCATGGAGTTCAAAAACTCAGCTTGCTACAAGGAAAATTTCTATCTAGCTAACTCCCACAAGAATGATATACAAATATGAAAGTGCCCATAATTGTATGAGATACCTAAGACTATCCACAAATATGAATACACGAATGTCCAAGATATGTAAAAATATACAGCTTTTATGCTAATTTCAGACGAATCACTCGCCTTTTTCCAAAGAAAAAACATAAAGCCTTGTGTCATTGAGAAAGAATTATCTACGGAAGTGAATATTTACAACTGCAGGCTGCAAAAACAGTGTCTGTTGGATGGAGATTGCTAGAGGCAAAACTGGATGGAAGAGAAATGAGCAGATTTTTTTCGTTCGACAATCAGAGCTTCCAGCTTCAGGTCCTTTATAATTCATCCCGATCAAAAGTCACTTTAAAAGCTCAAAACAAGCGGGGCAGCTGGGGGAGGCACGAAATTCACTTGTACAAAGGTACCTGTTTTGATCTTGAATTTGAGAATATTTTGTTGCCTCCTTGAAATGAATTTGATGGGATGGTCAGCGGACTGTCTATGTCTGTCAGTTGCTGAAATCAGCTGTTGATAACATAGAGCAGTTACACAAGATCAACACACACACATATATTAGCCCATTGACATGTGAAAAAAATTGGGACGGGGAGTTAAAAGTACGTTAGACAGTCCACAAAGTTCCATAACAAACCATGGTGACACAACTCCATGTCCATTTGTGTTCATAATGTATTAGTGCACAGCACTTATAATGACTACCGATTTTTTTTAATTTTTGCTCCCTTTCTTCCCATTTCTACGTCTCTAGTGTCTCAAAAATGGGTAAGATGCAAACATTATCAATCCAAATTGTGTTTCAGCTTCGATAAGCTACCAGATAATGCATTCAAAATGCACAACTGATTATTTTGGAATGCATGAAATCTCAAAAGAACATTTAGCTAGAAATCCGATAGCTTAAGCGCATATTAACATTTAGCTAGAAATCCGATAGCTTAAGCACATGTTTGGCAAAGTTTAAATTAGGGAAAATTGCACCAGCAGTCCCTAATCTTTCCCCTTTTTTGAAGACTTTACACTTACATTTCATAAATATGCAGCTGGAGACCATTTGGATGGAAACCGTCCACTTTTCCGTTAGTCGACCAAAAAATGGAAAAAAAATCGATCAATTTTGACCAGATTAAAAAGGGAAAAATGGTACTTTACATTTTTCGCATTATTAAATAAGTTATTTAATTAAATTAAAAACCAAAAAAATAAATATAAATATATAAACCCCCACCCCCAAATCAAAACATCTTTTCTTCTTCTCAGGCAATACATTACCACCCAACCACCACCACCTTTGAGCACAGTCACCACCACCGCCAACACAACTTTTACTACTAGTGTTGGCACTCTCTATTAAAAAAAACTAAGAAATGCCCAAAGAACGCTAC
>CAIGRK010104118.1:0-10082 GCA_903798315.1 Fraxinus greggii
GCAAATATAGTTAGTAAGGGCAAAGTAGTAATCTTACAAAGACTATTCCTCTTCTGGCAGCTTTCTGGCACAATTCTTCTGGTAGTGTAGAATGACCCAAATTACTAAGCTACCTATTACTCATCCATCTTGAAATATATGGTAGAAAAACATGCATAGGAAATGTCAATTTTTAAGGAAATTCTCTGACATGAAAGAGAGAAGAAAATACAAAAAGAACTTGCAAAAAAAGAACAATGAAAGATTGCGATGTTATATCTACAAATGTCTAGAAGGATCTAGATAGTCGTGAAGTGTAAGGCAACAAAAATTGAATAATCACTTTTTCTACCTGCCTTACTTTCTTGAGATTTCTTGTGTTTTGGTTCAATTTTTACTTCTTATTGGTGAAAATTTGAATTAAACATGTTGACCTCAAAAATGCTACCAACAAATGTCGAGCCCACTAGTGCATGCACAAGCTAGATCCAACACGTAAAGGTAGATCAACGGTCGAGAATGCTCCAAGATAGGACGTAGGAGAAGCTCAACGACACAAAACGTTTCCGTTCGGGCTTCGGCGAGATAACGGGATACGATTGTTTAGTAATTATCAATCGCTATGAATATGGATCAAAGACTGTAAATCGATATAAGAGAATAAGTTGCTCCAAGTATTTAAACTTGAATTAGTTTTCAATTGTTACATGGTGGGGGTATTTATAGTATTACAAATGGAATGGTGACCCTTAGATGAAAGTATATGTGGCATCATCTCCTCGGTCGAGGCGTCAATTCCTAGCCATCAAATTGACTTTCCTAACTTTACAAAGCATTTAATGCTCTTACACCATATTGACAAGACAAGATACAAATATACTTTTTACAGAAGTCACATTAATCATTCAAACAGAGATCTTCATCATGAACAAATCTTTGCGTGTAGGCCATCACTGGCTGAAGAGCCTCGGATACAGTAGAGCACCTCGAATGTAAATGGGCCTCGATACGGGGGCCTCGGCTTGCATAGAAGGAAGCTAGGTCATTCGATTGGACCGGGTCCCACAACTCAATTGTGATGACCACATGGCAGTTTCTAGTAATGAGTTACAACAATAGTCCCCCAAGTCCATGTGTGATTATTTATGTCATGCATGGACTTTAGTAATGATGTTGAAAAAGTTTTTGAAATTTGTATTCCAATATACTAGTCTCCCAAGTCCATGCAGAGATATTTCTACTGTCCATGGAATTTAGTAGTTAATTTAGGCTTGGCTTACTTGGTACTGGAGAATAGCTGGATTTCATATTGAAGCTGAGGCGGTTCCTTAGCTGAACTGCCGAGACTGAAATACTTGAGATTTGCTGAATTTCATTTTGAAGCCGAGGCTATTACACAGCTGAACTGTCGAGGCTGAAATACTTGAGATTAGCTCAATTTCATTTTGAAGCTAAGGCGGTTCCGTAGCTGAACTGTTGAGGCTAAAATACTTGAGATTAGGTCAATTTCCTTTTGAAGCTTAGCCGGTTCCGTAGCTGAACTGCTAAGGCTGAATTACTTGAGATTAGCTAAATTTCATTTTGAAGCAGAGGTTGTTCCGTAGTTGAACCTGCCGAGGCTGAATTATTTTAATTGCCCTTGATATTGGTGCAATTGATTTGCCAGCTTCGTATGTTACAAAGATGGGATAACTGAAGTGGTACAACTTCCAATACATGTACGGTCGTCACATTTAATGTGCAATGATGGCTAATGATGGTTGCGTATTTACTGCAATAAGCAGTAATGCACCAAGGCTAGTACGTGATTTTTACGAATTAATCTGAGGCGTTGGTGAAGTAAACTTTTTGAGTTCTACGACTCGGATTTATTCAGGATTGGACGCCTCAGATTCACTGGGCCTCAATCTAACGGCTAGGATTAATTCATGCTCCATATAAAAACCAAAAGCTATGTCATTTTGAAGTTTTACGTTTGCAAAAATCACTCGAATTCTCTCAAGTTCTCTAACCTTCAAAAAAGTTTTCGGCGTCTCATTGTTTTCTAGCGACCATTACTAGGTCACATTCCTTCACAGGTATTTTCTTTGTGAAAACATGATTTCACAACCTTTCATCAATTTCTGTATTTTTTCGTTATTCTCTGCTATTTTTAATGGATTTCGAGGCGTCAATGGTGGTTATGATGGCTAGGTTTGGGGAGAAGTCAGTTTTTGGAGGGTCGAGAGACTGGTATGGCATGACCGAGGAGCCTATAGATTACGAGGTGGGTTAGGGGCTACTAGAATTCCATCTTCCACAACTTTTTCGAAACTAGCAGAGCTTAGGAAAACATACCGCATACCTCATTATGTAGAGTTGTTAGTTCCCGAGGCCCATGAACAAGCCTGCTTTTCGAGGCTGAGCCGTATGTCCATCAGTAAATTCCTTCTTAAAGTAGAAGTGGGTCTACCTCTTTAGTATTTCTACCTCTGCACCCCTTTTTTATGAACTTCATGTTTTCGCCTACCAGGATTTCACCAAATTGGTGGAGCCAGTTAGTTGGGGACTACTTTTTTTGGAAGGAGGTCTCTTTAGGCGAGGACATGCCTCTGTATGTCTTCCAAACAATTTTTCTAGCTCGGGTTGTTGGGAAGGATAACTCCAAGGGGTGGTACTACATCACTCCTTGAGGGGCTCACGCTCCCTTCATAGTGGGGCTCCCCACTTCCATCAAGGGATGCAAGGAGTCCTGGTTTTAGGTCAAAGGTAGGTGGCAGTTGGTTGAGAAAGATTCTGTCCCAGCATGTACCGTACCAACCCAATACTATGAAGCCCGTGAATGCCTCGCCCTTCAGTTTGTAATTTATGTCCAACCTCTATGCTGATCTTTTTTTCGCTATGCTTGTAGATTTCAGTTCGCGTTATGAACTTCATGAGGCTGAATGGGACGTAATCAAAGATATTTACAAATGATCTTCGAAGCAAGAAGCTTTACCAACTTGATTGATCGAAGCTGCTACATTCTAGACTTTGGATTGATGGCCTCCAAAGGTAAGAGGCCCCTTTACTTCTGTTAAGTTTATATTCATTCTTGCAATTTCTAACTTTTTCCTTCACATCAAATTTGGTAAGAAGGAGTATCCAGTACCTGATATGGCCACTATCCTAAAGGACACATCCATCATTGGCATAAAGGCTCTGAAACCCTCCTCCTTTGGGGCAAAATAAGCGAGGTCGAGGCTGGAACGCCTCAGCAAGGACAAGGCTGAAAAGGGAGTAGAGGAGGAGGTTCCTAAAAATGCTCAGGTTGCCCCTGGTAGAGAAAAAGGGAAAATGGAGATGCCTCAGAAGAACACAAAACTTGTTTACACAAGTGGGACTTCTTCAAGTTTTGGGACCACTGTGTCCCATCCCGAAAGGAGAGTCCTCAGGGGCCAAAGCTTCTAGAATCCTCTATAAAAGCTGCTAAAGTAGAGCATGCTCAGAAGGCCAATGAGGAGGCAAAGAAGGGAACTCCTTCAGCTTTTGAGGCTCCTAAGAAAAGCCAAACAGAGAGGACCCCAGGGAAGTCTGGGAACTTCCTAGCTGGGAGGGACAATCAAATCGCCTTGACCATCCTGGAGATGCTGCCAGCTAAAGTCCGAGATGCCACGGGAAATTTTAATAAATTTTGGACTGAGAGATGGCAGAGTTAAGTGTCCACCTACGACACGGTAGACCTTACTGCCACTTTGGTTAGCCAAAGTGCAAGGGCATTTGGTGTGGCCCTTGAGTGTCAAGAGGTATTGACTGACATTTAGCAAAGAAACAAAGCCTCATTGGACAAACTCATCGATGCCGAGGTCACGGTAAAGAGAATGAATGTCGAGACTGAGTTTATGAGGGCCCAACAAACTGAGGATGAGGTGAAGTTGAGTTCTACCCTGGCTGATATAGAGGCTCTAAAGAAGGAGGTTCATGAATCACAGTGTGAGGTGGCGTCCCTCACTAAGAAGGTTGAAACCTCCAACGCTCACCAGAAGCTTCCTGCAGAGGCTCTAGAGAAGATGAACCTCGAGCTTGCTGGTTGTAGGGATGCGAATCAGTTCATGGAGACCTAAATAAGATACTATATGGGTGAGCCAAAAGGAGCTGAAGCTGAAGTTCAATAGGTTGGGTAAGAAGCGACTTGACTGAGGAGTATCAATGCTTCGCTATCTATTGGAGGAGGGTTGCCTACAATGAAGTGGTGGGTAGGGTCGAGGAGCTTTACCCTGAACTGGATGCTTCAGAACTTAAGGCAGAATTCCTTGAGGAAGAGGTTCCTTAGACCCCCATAGAGGAAGCTGCTGAAGAAGTTCCCGTTGAAGGGGCTCTAGAAGAGGTGGCAACTGATGCACCCACCACTGGGGCACAAGCTCCTCCACCTCCTCAGCAATAGTTTAGGATAACTTATTTTTGTAACACCTTTGGCCTCCTAAAGTACTTACTTTTCTATTTAATGAATGAAATTTCTATAATTCCAATTGTTTATAATTTTGTCATTTTTCTTCAAAGTAAATGGACCTCCATAATGCACTAACTATGATGAACTGCTTCGACAAACTACATTCTGAATCTCATCCAAACTAAGCTTGATTAACTAAACTGAAACTGGATCGAACTTAAACTAACAAGCTTACCTTTGATTATTTAGGCTTTAAACCTTCACTTTGAATGAACAAATCAAGACTCGATTTGGCTAAATTTTAGGCTTTAACTAAATTAACGTAGTCATTTAACTGAAGCTTCAAAGGAGCTTCTTTACATGGAGAATGGTTCATCCATGCCGAGGTTTCTCCCTTGACGTTCATCCTCGTCAAAGAGAGGTATGTAATGTACTCCTCGGAGTTCAAAAAAGGTGGTCCCCTTAGGGACTAGATCCGCTCCTTTGAGGCGCTCACACTTCTTTGCATGGAGGATGGTTTATCTATGCAAATGCTTCTCCCTTGACATTCAGCCTCGTCAAAGGGAGGCATGTGATGTACATCTCGGAGTTCAAACGAGGTGGTCCCTTTAGGGACTGGATCCTCTCCTCCAAGGCACCCATGCTTCTTTGCATGGAGGATGGTTCATCCATGCAAATTCTTCTCCCTTGACGTTCAATCTCGTCAAAGAGAGGCATGTGATGTGTGCGTCGGAGTTCAAATGATGTGGTCACCTTAGAGACTGGATCCTCTCCTTCGAGGCGCCCATGCTTCTTTTCATGGAGGATGTTTCATCCATGCAAAGACTTTTCCCTTGACATTCAACCTCGTTAAAGGGAGGCATGTGATGTGCGTCTCAAAGTTTAAATGAGGTGGTCCCTTTAGGAACTGGATCCTCTCTTCCGAGGCACGACGCTTCTTTACATAAAGAATAGTTCATCCATGTAAAGACTTTCCCCTTGACCTTCAGCCTTGTCAAAGGGAGGCATGTGATCTATGCCTAGGAGTTCAAATGATGTGGTCCACTTAGGGACTGGATCCGCTCCTCTGAGGCGTAAAGGCTTCTTTGCATAGAGGATGATTTATTCATGCAAAGGCTTCTTCCTTGACGTTCAGCCTCGTCAAAGGGAGGCATGTGATGTACGTCTCGGAGTTCAAATGAGGTGGTCCCTTTAGGGACTGGATCCTCTCCTCCAAAGTGCCCACGCTTCTTTGTATGGAGGATGGTTCATCCATACAAAGGCTTCTCT
Organism: Fraxinus greggii; assembly: GCA_903798315.1. Classification (NCBI taxonomy): domain Eukaryota; kingdom Viridiplantae; phylum Streptophyta; class Magnoliopsida; order Lamiales; family Oleaceae; genus Fraxinus; species Fraxinus greggii. The sequence continues at coordinate 5,657 of CAIGRK010104118.1, forward strand.
CTTGACGTTCAGCCTCGTCAAAGGGAGATATGTGATGTATAGCTTGAAGTTCAAACGAGGTGGTCCCCCTAGAGACTGGATCCTCTCCTCCGAGGCGCCCACATTTCTTTGCATGGAGGATGGTTCATCCATGTAAAGGCTTCTCCCTTGACACCCATGCTTGATAACTTTCTTTAAACAAAGATTTTATTTATTTGTAAAGGCTGGGGAAAACTTCCAGCAATGAGTTACATTCATTGGTAATACGTTCGTAAATGCTTGATATTCCATGGATGAGGATGAACCTTTCCATCCATGTCTTTGATCCAGTAGGTACATGTCGGATCTCTCTTTCAATACGGTAGGGCCTCTCCCAGTTTGGCCCCATGGTGCCTACTCCTGGCTCTATGGAGGAGAAGATCACTCTCCGAAGCACCAAGTCATTTATCCAGATGAACCTCTTCTTTACATTAGCATTATAATACTAGGTTATTTTCCTTTGATATGCTGCCAATCTCAACTGGGAGTTGTCCCTTTTTTCTTCGACAAAATTGAGCTTACACCTCCTGAGCTCATCATTTGATATCTTGCTGAAGTGTAACCTTCGGGGGAGGTAGTCCCACCTCTACCGGGCTCTTTGCCTCTGCACTGTACATTATTGAGAAAGAGGTCTCACCAGCTGGGGTTCTACTTGTAGTTCAGATTGTCCACAACACCTGTGGCAACTCATCCACCCAGCTCCTTTGGCCATGTCAAGTTTCTTCTTTAGTGTATGCTTTATAGTTTTATTCACAGCCTCGACTTGTCCATTAGCCAGTGGGTGATGTGGAGTAGAAAAATGGTTCGATTCCTAGCTCTTCACAAAGGCCCCGTACCTTTTTGCCGTAAAATTGCTTCCCATTATCTGAAACGATTGAGTGGGGAAACCTAAATCGGCATATGATATTTTTCCACAGAAACTTGGAGGTATTAGCCTCCATAATCTTTGCTAGGGGTTCAGCTTCTACCCACTTTGTGAAGAAATCAATTGCAACAACAGCGAAATTAGCACTCCCTCTGCCCTTGGATAAAGGGCCAATGAGGTCCACACCCCACTTGCTGAAAGGCCAATGGCTGGACACTGCCGATAGCTCCTGGGAGGGTTATTTTTGGATGTGGGAGAAGCGCTGGCATCTATCGTATTTTTCGAGCAAATTGGATGGCGTCCTTCTTCAAGGTGGGCCAATAGTACCCTTGCCTTAGTGTTTTCCTTCCCAAAGCGAGCCCTCCGAGTGGTTGCCACAAACAGCTTCGTGGATCTCGTGGAGTACATAGGTGGCTTCCTCCCCTCTCACACACTGAAGAAGAGGTGANACACCCCACTTGCTGAAAGGCCAATGGCTGGACACTGCCGATAGCTCCTGGGAGGGTTATTTTTGGATGTGGGAGAAGCGCTGGCATCTATCGTATTTTTCGAGCAAATTGGATGGCGTCCTTCTTCAAGGTGGGCCAATAGTACCCTTGCCTTAGTGTTTTCCTTCCCAAAGCGAGCCCTCCGAGTGGTTGCCACAAACAGCTTCGTGGATCTCGTGGAGTACATAGGTGGCTTCCTCCCCTCTCACACACTGAAGAAGAGGTGAAGAGAATCCGAGTTTATAGAGGATATCGTCCACTAGCACAAAATGTGTGGACCTTCTCCATAGCTTGTAGGCCTTTTCTTTATTGTCCGATAAAGTCTAATCTTTAAGATAGGCTATAAGGGGTCGTATCCATGTTGGGTCCCTTCCACCCACATCACTTCTTCCGTAGAGGTAGATGGCTTTGGGAGATGCTCAATTGGCACACCGTCAGTAACTCAAAATCCTTGCTACTAGCCAGCTTAGACAAAGCATCGACATAGGCATTTTCAATGTGTGGGATCTGGATCAGTTCAAAATTTTCAAAGCAGGGGAGCAGGCTCATTACTAGGTTGAGGTAGGCAGACATGGCTTTATCCCTAGCTATGAAGTTGCTATTAACCTGTGCTACAATGAGTTGGGAGTCATGGTTTGCTATTAACCTGTGCTACAATGAGTTGGGAGTCACTGTTGATGAGTAAACTCTTTACTTGCATTTCCTTAGCTAGCCTCAGGCCGACAATGAGTGCCTCATATTCGGCCACATTGTTGGAAACTTTAAATTCGAATCATATGGGGCAGTTTTACTTATGACCTTCTGGACTTACTAGTACCACACCTATGCCCGAGCCTGCTTCCCCGGCTGAGCCGTCCATAAATAGATTCCACGTGGGGGGCTCGACAGGTTCAATGGTTTCGTCTACTTCAGGGATATTGGTGAATTCTACCACGAAGTCTACTAGAGCTTGGCCCTTGATGGTAGTTCTTGCCTTGAAAAGAATTTCAAACCTACTCAACTCCACGGCCCACTTCAACAATCTCCCCAAGGCATCAGGTTTTTGCAATACTTGCCTGAATGGAAAATTGGTTAAGACGTATATCGTATGGGCTTGGAAATAGGGCCTCAACTTTCTTGACGTGGTGATCAACGCAAAGGTTAACTTTTCCATATCCAGGTATCGAGTGTCAGGTGCTAACAATACCTTGCTAATGTAATAAACCGCATTAGAGACATCGAAGTATAGTTGTAGTGCTTCTCCAAGTTTGTGCTTTCAGAGGAGGGGGGCCTGCCCCAGGTGCATTTTCAGCCCCTGGAAGGCCTCTTCACACTCCTCTATCCATTGAAATTTCTTTCCTCTTTTCAAAATCATAAAGAAGGGGAGGCATTTGTCGGTGACAAAGCTACTCAAAGCGGCCACCCAATCGATTAAGCTTTGCACTTCTTTCTGCTTCTGAGGGGACTTCATTTCAATCAGTACCTATATTTTCTCAAGATTTGCCTCTATACCTCCTTTGGTTGACCATGTACCCCAGGAACTTGCCTGACGCGACCCCAAATGCACACTTAAGGGGATTCAACTTCATATGGTACCTTCATAAGACTTGAAAGGCTCTGTCGAAGTGGATTATGTGGTCGCTAACCTTCAAACTTTTGACAAGCATGTCATCTAAATAGACCTCCATCATGTTGCCTAATAAGTCAGTAAACTTTTTATTCACAAGCCTTTAGTAGGTGGCTCCGGTATTCTTTAACCCAAATGACATCATCCGGTGGATAAAAGGCCTCCCTAATAAAGCCATTCTTGATTAACTTCTGTACATCTTCCTTCAAGGCCTTATATTGTTCTGGTTCAAGTAGCATTCCCAAGCTCCTCTTTGGTCACCTTTCACCGTTACCACCTCCTATTCAGTTGGAAACTTCATGCATAGGTAGTGGATGGAAGTGACAGCTCCAAGTTCTTTTAACGCAGGCCCCCAATACCCTGTAATAGGCCAACCTGCTATCAACTATCAAGAATTCCGTGAAGTTAATTGTTGATAAGGGTGGTCTCCCATCTCCACAGCAAGTATGATCTTAACCCGCGGGATTATGCTATCCCCTGTGAAGCCATATAAGGGGGTATAGATAGGGGTTAACTTATGATCCAGAATCATTTCGTCAAATACGGCTCTAAATAGAATATTGATGGAGCTTCCATTGTCCACCAGCATCCGTTTTAGTCCGTTTCAAGCCACCACAGCCCTCACAACAAGGGCATCGAAATGAGGATAGTGGACATCCTTCGAATCTTTATGTGTGAACACGATGGCGGTGTTTGACTGCTTTGAGAACTGTTGTTCACTATATAACTGGTTAGTGGGAAGCCTTTAGCCTCTCTGGTATAGTTCCTCCGGGAATTTCTTGTTTATCCACCGACATAAGGGCCTCCAAATATTGTGTCGATTTCATGGATGGGGGCGTTATCTGTTCGAGCTGGATGGCCTCTTTCTTGTCCGCCTCTTGATCTTTTCTCTTCATGTTCCCTCCATCGCCGAGGAGATACGTCCCGGTAGCGGGAAATGGCCTCATCGTTCTAGGCTCTTGGTCACGCCTAGGCGGGGGCCTATTTCTCTGTCGTGAATCATTTCGGGGACTTGTCTACCTAGGGTGGTGGGCAATATCTCTGCAGTTTACCATGTCATGGCTATAGGAATGATGATATGTGCAGTATTCGGGGGGGGTTTGGCATACCTCTATGTCCCAATCCTATGCCTCGACCTCATCCCCTTCGGGGGCCTATTGTGCAGGTTCAGTTCGTTCAATATTGGCTTCGGGCACAATGATTTCATAGGCCAACGTGGGCACCACGTTCAAGGTGGCCGTGGCAAGTGCCTGCCCAGAGTTGGGGGCAATTTCGCCGTCAGTCTGGTTCCATTGATGATCCATCAAATAGGAGGTAGGTCCTCTCCTACGCTACCTCTGTTGAAGCTAGAGGCCTTGACTAGCCCTATTTCTGTGGTTAATTAATTCTCCATTGATAATTTCTCGCCTCATCATTTCTAGCAATGCATCATAGGTAATCAGGTCCTGA
>CAIGRK010104142.1:0-12454 GCA_903798315.1 Fraxinus greggii
ATAAAATGAAATAAGAAGGGTTTTGATTTTAAGCCATTGAATTGGGACACGAGTAGACAAATGGTAATTGAAAATCAAGAAATAAGCTTAACAATTGACAGCTTTCTTCCCTGACATTTACACAATTTTTGTACAATTTTTCATCTAGTCAAATCTCATTTAATGAAGGACATGTCGGTATTTAAATTATCTAGAGGGACAAAAATGTCCGAAAATGACAATTTTGCAAAGACTTTAAAAATGTGACATTTTTATAAATACAAAGCCAAAAAGTGACATCTAGTGCAATTTCCTCTTGAAAATACTGGATTCGCCCTGACTACTTCCACCTCCATCACCCTCGCCTCCCCCACTGCCCAGCTACACCACCTTCAACTTCGCCTCCCTTACACGAGCACATTCCAATCCAGTAATCCTTGCTAATGTTTTTCCACTGGAGTTCATCATCTATAATATAATAAATATCATATTAAGTGAAAATTATTTTTTGGACGATTATAGCCTTACTACAATTCAATCATTTTAATAATACATTATTTTTCGTTTTTCAATATATATTTAATTTACAAACTGTAATAAATACTACAATTAATTTTTAATTAATTAACATTTACATTCATTTAATTAATATTAACTATAATTTTACATTTACGTCCATATCCTTATTATTAACAATTGCTTAACATTTGTATTCATTTAATTAATATTAGTTAGAATTTCACATTCACATTTACATCCATATTATCAACTATTAAATAACATTTAAATTCAATTAATTAATATTAATTAGAATGTCATATTCAAGCATGCAGTTCAATATTCATGTCCATATACGCTAATTAGCATACGGTTTCATTTAATTATAAATTAAATTATATTTATTTAATATAAATAATTTAACATTCATTGTCACATATATATTCATTGGTATTAATTTTAAATTAATTAACATTCCCGTTAATTCGTGTATCATATTTGTTATCCCTCTTCATTTATGCATTTAGTTGTAATTCTAATACTCACATTAAAGTATGCATTTCATTATTTACGTGTATGTAGAATAGTTGACTTTTATTTTCAGAGACTTGTATTTCTCTCATATTTAGATCAAAAGGGTAAATGGAGAGTCAAATATTACTTTCATAGCACTTATAAAGTATTTCAAAATTGCACGTTCAATTTTGACTAGTAAAACAAAAAATTCTTTCCATTGAGAACAACATGCTTTAACTGCTTCATCCCGTTTTTACTAGCGTTCCTGTTTTCTCATATTTAGATCAGAATGGTAAATGGAGAGTCAAATATTTCTTTCATAGCACTTATAAAGTATTTCAAAATTACACCTTCAATTTTGACTAGTACAACAAAAAAATTTTTCCATTGAGAACAGCATGCTTTAACTGCTTCCTCCCGTTCTTACTAGCGTTCCTGTTTGGTCAGTGCTAAGAGAAGCTGAAAAGCGCCGCCAAAGCAACATAAGCAAGTTTCTATTGCCAGTGGCGGACCCAGCATCCAGCGAGGGGGCTGCCGCCTGTGCTAGATACGCCGAAGTCTTGAATAGCCGTCGGGCGCCGAACCAGTTCAGTGCCGAAATGAAATGAAGAAGGGAAGAAGATGACCCAAATTGAATTTGGGTTTTTTCTTTGTTGGGCCGTTTTGTTTGGGCAGAGAGCTGGAAATTTGGGTTTTTTGTTTGTTGGGCAATTTTGTTTGGGCCGAGAGCTGGGCCTTTTTTTTAAATATTTGGCCTATTAATCAGCCAATCCATGGAGATGGATAATAGCCGGTAGTCGGTTCCAGGTCAAGCGCCATGGACGATTATCTGCCGAAGATTACTGTTACTTTGTCAATGACATTGAGGAAACCTTTGATGCTACCTCAACCCCGGCCCAGACAATTCGCAACTTGATTCTTGACAAGGGTAGTCTCCTCGAGACGGAGCAGTCGACGGTCGGCCTATTATTGTACATGAAGAAGAACAACACCAACCGTTCGTTGGAATTAAGGTAATTGATTAAGCCTGTTTTGGATTGAATTTTTAGATTTTGGGATGTGAATTGAAATGGGTTATGGTTGGTTTGGGGATTTTTGTGTTTCTTGGTTTAAAAAATTCGTCCAATAGGTAAATTTGGTTAAGTGGGATGTGAATTGAAATGGGTTGTGGTTGGTTTGGGGATTTTTGTGTTTCTTGGTTTAAACAATTCGCCCAACAGGTAAATCTGGTTAAGTAATTGGGGTCTAAAGGTTTCATCCTCGTTGGTATTTACTTTTCTATTAGAGCACTTATTTTAAAATTTCTTCATTGAAATTTTGATAAGATCTTTTTTTCCAGAAATGTTTAGACCAAAATTTTGAATATTATGGTGTGAATGATAATGGCCTGTGGTTATGTATTGGTGGTTTGGATTTCTTGATTGAGACTATTTGTGGTGAAAATGGCGCTTTTACCTCTCCACAGTCCAAGGTTTTCATATCTACACTAGTGAAAATTGTCGATGAATTTGTCAATATGTTGTAGTGATTTTAACGTACTTATTACTTAATTAGATTGATACCTTTTTAATTGAGCACTTGAACTTCATTGATTTAGGCATTTATGAAATTTTTTCACTCATTGGATTCGAGTAAGGTTGTATCACGTATTTTTTTAAATTTTTTTGGGTTGTATTGAATTATATTTTCATATGTTTATAATTATACGTTTTAGTGCATTTACATATATATTGAATAATTTTTAATATTATTTAATTAAATATTAATAAACGACCTCGCTCTTACGATAACTGATTGTCGATGGTTAATGGTCAACATTCGACCCGCCATGTATTGAATTATATTTTCATATGTTTATAATTATACGTTTTAGTGCATTTACATATATATTGAATAATTTTTAATATTATTTAATTAAATATTAATAAATGACTTCTTTGTTACGATCGTTGATTGTCGACGGTCAATGGTCAACAATCAACATTCAAAAGTCGGTCCATCCGTGCTGAACTTTGATCCTGGATTCGCCACTGTCAATTGCTATGTAATAGTAGAATATGATAGCATAATGTAATTTTTTTATCAGATGGTGGCTATTGCACAAAATGCGTTTCTAAATAATTGTTTCATAGATCTTATAAATATCTATATGAAGACAGTCTATATAAAATTCGTATTCAGTTACTTCATTACAAATACTATTAATTCTGAAACGGGTAATGTATTGAAAATCTTCACTGGAAAAATTATAAAACAGATTGAAAATATGAGTCACTAACTTTGGTAATGTACCATACAGTTTCAAAGAAATTTGGACACAAAGAGTACTCCATTATCGCATAAAAGCATAGAATACCATTTTTTTCAATTGATCTTGTCAATTGGATATTAAATGTTGTACGGACCCAAATAAGGTTCCATTCACAAAAGCAATGTCATTCAAGCATGAAAGTTTAGAAGTAGATCAAGATGAACATAGCCTAGTATGCAAAAGAATTAGTTTCATTGAATCTTTGTGGAAGTTGCAGTAATGAACCCAATAGAGTGACGAAAAAAGAATTAAACAGTTGAGTCATGAGTTTTTCAATTTTTGTGTAATTTCTTCTTTGTAACCCTATACAAATGAGTAATGATATTTATCATTATAATGATGGAACATTAGTGATGTGGCAACCTATTATCTCTCACATTTCTCTTTCTCTCTCCTCTCCCTTTCTCTCATAAAATTGAACTGCCCAATCTCACTTTTCCACGAAAACTGCCACATCACTGATATTCCATCATCGTAATGATAAATAATATTATTTTATACAAACAATGCCATATTTAATTTCTTAAAAAACTACACTTAACCACCTTCTCTACAGCAAAGACCTCACAGAATGCTCCCTGGAGAGTCAACACGACCAAGAGGGTCTGTCTCCATTTATCTTAAATTTTAAATAAGTTTCCCTACAACTATGCCCAACAGTATAAAATTATGTTAAGTAACAGGGGAAAAAAATAATAACAATATAAACCTCTAATCTGACTGCAGATCGTGGCTTAAAAGCCTAAAATCCTTGTGGTATGTATGGCAGAAGAACTGGATATTACTGGACGATATGTTATTCGACAGTGCCAAGGAAGAAAAATAAGTTATTCAATCTAGTATTGTGCCAAACATGCACTAATTTGTTAAACAATATCTAAGATGTGTATCCATCTCCCCAATTAATTCTCATTCCCATCAAGTCGTATTGCCAAATAAACTAAAAATGCTGGAGAAAACATACCTCGACTCAACCATATACAGGCCATAGAATACAACCACCTCATCATAATTTTCGAAATTTCTGAGTAGGTTCAGTCATCAGAAGCCGGGAACAGGCAAACCCATCATTTATTTCCAATGACAAAGAATGATTTTATTGTGCAGGATTACCCACTTAACAAGTTCCAGATGGTACATCAAATTGACAATAGCTTTGAGCTCAATCAAAACTAATAGGTATGGAAATGAAGTGAAGAGTTTCTGTAAACGGTTGGCTTCAAAATTAATCTAAGCCCTCTCCATATTTTATTATCTAAAGCAAAAAAGATTACAGTACAACCAAAAGTTCTGCAAGTCTACCATGGGTGCTAATGAATTAGAATGAGGCAAAATGTAAAACGACGACATTAAATATGGAACAAAATACATAAATCCAGCGAGAATAAAACAAACATCAGCAAGGCACTGTAGAGTACTCCTTGCACTGATCCATTTCCTTGACAATCAACCAAGAAAGAGGATGGAGTGAGTGATAAAATAAATGAATGGTTCTCATAACCTCAAAATGACCACCACACAAAAGATGGATATTTGTAAAATTACAAGTAAAACTCACTTGTAAAATAATTTTTCATACAAAGCTCTAGTAAAATCTTCTCTCACCCAAAAACTTAAACCTGGATTACATGCCGCATCAATCATCAACCTCCTTTCTGATCTCCTTGATAAGCTCCTCCTTGTACTCCTCAAACGAGCCTGGGAAAGTCTCAACTGTGCCATTCTCCACCAGCCATATTTCACTTCTTTCTTCATCATCACAAACACGTGATATAAGCCTAGAATCATGACTGACTAGGACAACACCGCCAGTAAACTCATCAAGCGCATCTGCCAGCGCATCAATGCTCTGCATATCTAAATGGTTTGTTGGCTCATCTAAGAGCAGAATGTGGGGCTTAGACATGGAAATGGAAGTGAAAACCACCCGAGCTTTCTGCCCTCCGGACAATTTAGCAATTGGTGTGAGGTGGTTATGGCTGGGGAGTCCAAACTTTCCAAGCTTTGCACGAACTGCCTCCTGCTTACTGAGTCCCTCTTGCTCTGGATGAAGACGGAGAAGATACTGAACTGGTGTTTCGTCCATTATCAGTAGATCCACAAAGTGCTGGGAGTATCTACCAATTCTCAATTTCTGACTCCTACGCACTTCACCCTCAGTAGGAACCAAGTCGCCAGCAAGAAGGTTGAGCAAGGTAGACTTCCCAGCTCCATTAGGCCCAACAATGGCAACACGAGTCCCCATATCAATGCCAACATCAACATTGGAGAGTTTAAAATCCTCTCTGTTTGGATAACTGAAACTAACTTCAATTAGTTGCAGAAGTGGCGGAGTTAGCTCGGTTGGTTCGGGAAAATGAAACTCCACAGTGTAATCTCTCCATTTCTGAGGTGCCTCACGCACAGGCTCATCTTCATCAACCTTTCCTTTAGACTTGTTCTTAGATGCTTCCTTGGAAGCAGCAAATTTTGCTCGATCCTTGACCTTCTCCTGCTGAGAACGACTCCCAGACCGCCTAGCAGCTTTCACTTGCTTGTCATATATCTCAAACTTCTTGTTCATCTCTTTACGACGCTGCTCATATCCACTTTCAAAATCATCGAAATTTCCACGATAGAAGTGGAGTTTCAAGTCATGGAGATGAATAATTTCATTGCAAACTGTATTGAGAAAATCCCGATCATGAGAAACAACAACAAGAGTTTTCTTCCACCGGCACAAGTACTCCTCTAACCAGAGAACAGCTCTGAGATCAAGATGATTGGTAGGTTCATCCAGCAACAACAGAGTTGGCTGAACAAAAAGTGCCCTGGCCAACGAAATTCTCATCCTCCAACCACCACTAAAAGACCGGGTAGCACGGTCCTGCATATCCTTTGTGAAACCCAATCCAGCAAGAATTTTCGAAGCCTGAGCCTCGGCAGAATCTGACCCCATCAGCTGCAAGTTTTCATACAATTCAGCAAGCTTCTCACCCACGTCATCACCATTGGCATCATCATCTGCATTATCTTCGCTGGTGTCAGCAGATAAATTTTGCAACGACGCAACCTCTTGTCGAAGCCTGACAAGTTCTTCATTGGCTGAAACGACTGCTTGAAGTGCTGTTCTATCATCACCGACGACCTCTTGTTCAACCAAAAGTACATCTATGTTTTTAGGTACGGGTATCTTTCTCCAAGCCAGGAGCTTCAATAGGGTAGACTTACCCATTCCATTTGGTCCAACCAATCCATACCTCTTTCCATGAGATATCTTCACTGATGTATTCTTCAAGAGTTCTTTGCCACGAGCAGACACAGAGAAGTTATCAATTGTTATATCTTTCACATTAGCATCAGCATCGTCTTGGCCATCAAGAGTAGAAGCCCGGCTACCAATTACAACAGTAAAAGCATCGTGATCATCCTTAATGGCCTCCTGTTTTGCTAGTTCAGCAGCATGTGCAGCAAACATATCCTTCTTTTCTCGTTTCTTCAACTCTTTGTCACTTATGGCAATTTCAAGAGGCTTTCCATCACTTCTATTATGCCTGCTTGGCTGTTTGTGAATCTCATTCTGTTGTTGCTCATCCTCAGCATCATCTTCGTCATCCGAAGGAGGAAGATCAATATCGTCAGTATACGATGATGGTTTTGGAGGTGCTTTCAATTTGGACTTGTTAGAAGTAGAGCTTGACATAGAAGACCCTTTCTTTGATTTATCAGGCTTTTGGTCCATGCTGGCAAGCATTGCAGAGACTGAGAGCTTCTCTTTACTACTCGACTTTGCTTTTGTATTATTTCCAGACTCCTCTGTTTTCTTCTTTCCCATTGCGGTGGCTAATCTGTTTTAAATAAAAAAAGAGAAATCAACAAAAATCTTGTGTTGGTAAGTTTAAAATCACACAGTTCTCTTCAACAAGCTGAAACTAAAAAACTTAGTTCAAATTTTAAAGGCGACACCCAAAAAACAAAAGTCTACCTAAAGTTTGGCATGTAAGAACAATGTTTTGAAAACTAGCCGGGGCATCGACCGGAAAAGGCAAATGGCCAAGGATCTACAATTTTACAATCCATGATAAACACCAAACTTTGTATTCAGATGCTCTTTGTATTTAAATTTTTTGCACCACTGGTAACACAAAAGTAATTGGAATGTGGACTCTTATGTAATTTAATTAGCATAAAATGAATTATGATTGGAAAGTATTCTGTAATTCGTTTTTACCATTCCATTCAGAGGGAAAAGCGCAAATTCGTAGAAGAAATTACTGGAAATATAGAAAGGTACGATCCATCTTCATATCAGAATGTGATTTACAAAGGAATTTACAACGTCCAATTGTAGATGCAAACAAAACAGTAGTGCAAAATCCATTAATCTGGGAAATTAAATTAACTTGAACAAATCGGGCGTCCATCATAAGTATCAAAACTTCAAAATCACTAAATAAACTAAAAACATCTGCTGACGGAATCTTGTTAATTTCACATATTTTTACGAAAATATCATGCTTAATTAACAAACTAAACTGCGTCAAATGAAATAAATCCAAAAATTCAGTATAAAAAGGACATAAAAATGGGACCTGAATGACGGGTTCGGATTCCCGAATGAAAACTTTAAATTCCTGGCCCGGATATCAGATTTGAGGTGGTGGAATTGCTCCGGATTTTGGAATCTAGGGCTTGGTTCCTGAACGAGGAAAATATACGTAAAGAGTTTAAGATTATTAATTATTAATATACCTACTTTATTACATAATAAAATAGTTCACCGTAACGAACTTGTTCAAGACTGTCCGTTCGGGTCAACCGAATACTTGACTTTTAGAATACAGGTAACCTTATTTTAGTTCATATTCGGCCACATTTTTTTCAAAATTCATTTTTTATCGAATTTTTTTTTTCAAAATAATTTTACACACAAATTCAAAATATTTCTTATTTTTTTTAACAACACATTCTCAAACGAAATATTATTCTAAAATGTATTTTGACCCAAAAATGAAGTTGAAACGGGAGCTAATATTTTATAACTCTTCAAAAATACATTATTTACGTTTATAATTAAGACTTTTGTAAATATACATTATGGTTGACATTAAATTTGACATGTCAATAATCATAATCATTGATTTTTACAACACTTATTCAAATTAATGGCACAATTTTCTACACACTATGCAATGTCAAACTTATTGTATACTTAGAATGTACTGCTAATTTACCTATATAGTTAATATAACAAATTTTTATTTAAAAAACAATATTTTTACAAAAATTCCCCTTGTACAGTGGTCAGAGGGCGGTAAATTTTACAACCATCTCTAATTAGTGTGGGCCCCACTAATTAATTACTTAGTGGAACCCACGCTAATTAGAGGGGGCTGTAAAATTTATAGCCCTCTAATGACTGTAAGTGTAGGGCTGTTCATATTTTTATAGATTATTGTATTAAAGTAACATTTAAATTTTCTACACATTATACAATATTAAACTTAATGTACACTAGAATGTAACTTTGATCTTCACTTGCAACTTTGTTAAAGCAAAACATCATTTTTTTTATGACATAGATTACATTCTAATGATTTCTCCAATTTTATGGATAGTGGACGATGAAGAGGATAATTAACTTGTAGGAAAAAAATCCAATGAAGAAAAGAAAAAAAATTAATAGATGAATTTAAAGTAATAGATATAATTGAATTTAATCTTCTCCGTTTAAGTAAATTTACATAAAATAAAAAATGTAGACTTAAACTCCATATTGAAAGTATGGATTTTCGATATTTGATTCATATAGATTTGAATTCTCCAACTTCAATAATCATTTTTGGAGTTATGACTTCTCAAGATTTATATCAATGGTATCGAAGCAGGCGTCATGCCTTCCGATTGCAATCAAGCGAAATGGATGGTGATGTGAGTATAACAGTATTCATTCGGAACTAATCACGTGCAAAGCCGTTACGAAATGAACAAGGGGATCACGAAGCGTGGTGAATTGTCTTGGTATCTATCACAAGGTATGTGACTTGAATTTCACATCAAAAGTATATATTTTCGATGTGTAATTTATATAGACTTGTACTGTCCAATTTCAGCTTTTGAGTTATGGCTTTCCAAGATCTATATCACTTTCATGTTTTTGTGCTGGATATTCATCGTAACGTTCAAATTTTTATCAAGTATTGTGATTGTACAAAGAATAATTCTTCTTGGCCCGGCTCAAAGCCAGGCCCCTGTTTCTTGGCCTGGCTTTGAGCCCGGCCAAGAAGCAGGGTGGTTGTACAAAATAGAAAAATTTTGGAATTTGCAAAAACATTACTACAATGGGAGTTTGATTGGACTGGTGAATAGGATACAGATGGGTTGCACAGACCTAGGTGATTATGGCGGCGACGATCAAGCGTTTTCTTCTCTCTGGGATGCCCTCTCCTCTTTTGCCATCGTCGGCGGCCAGATCTCTATTTCTTTTAACCACCTCGTCTAGAAGTTGAACCTTGAGCAGTTGGAGACTTAGAGAGGTCCCAGTGTATCCATTTCAATTTTTAGCTTAAACAATTTCAAATATTATAATCTGTTTGTAGTGTGCATATAGTTGGATAAACTTGAAAATTCACCCATGTACAAAGAGAGATGATTAGTTGGTTCACGAAAAAATTTTTGGGTTAGATTCCAGCTATAGAATTAGTAGTAATGTTGTTGATTCTGTATTTTATTTGTGTAATGATCTGTGAGCTTATATTCACTACTCTTACATGATCTTATTATTATTATTATTATTGTTATTATTGTTGTTGTTGTTATTATTTCTGTTCGACGTTGGGGTTGGGTGGAAAACAAAATTCATGGAAGACATCCGTCCTGGAAAGCATGTGCAGATCAACAGTGGGGGTAGTGGGGCTCGCTACACCCACACTAAATTTGAAATCCAAGATTTTGCAATAGACTTTAAACAAGATTTTAAAAAAAAATTCTTTATAATTTTCAATTTTGCCATCACAATTACAATTTTATAAAATTTGTCCCCACAACTCTACTTAGAGATGGCAAACGAACCGAGTCGCTTGTCGGCTCGGCTCGTGAAAACACGAGCCGCTCAGACTTGTCAAATGACGAGCCCGAGTCGAGCAGAACGGCCGTGTACTCGACAAGCCGAGTCTCGGTTCGTCAAGCTCGTGAGCGGCCCACGAGCCTAGCCCATAAGCGAGCTCGTGGGCTCGTGAAAAATTAAAGAATAATAAAAAAACGTGAAAAAATATAAAAAAAAAAATTCGAAAAGCTCGTGGGCTCGAGGCTCGGCTCGTGAGCTCACGAGCTCGTGGGCCGAGCCGAGCTCGCCCGGAGCAAACGTCCCACGCTCGGCTCATTGTCATGACTAACTCTCCATTGCCATGATTAACTCTATTTTCTTGGCTCTGCCCTTGCTCGAAAGTATAGCAGGGCGAGATTTTGTTTCTTCATTTCTTAGCACACATCACAAGTCATGAATAGGATTTTAGTCAAAATGTGATTTTCATCAGTTGTGTCTTGGTGATTTTGTTCGCATGCTGCTGTGCAGGGATAGTTATAAGGATAAAGCTACTTTGTTTCAAGGATTTGACAGAAAACTTAGCCAAATTACACATTTCAGATGATTTGATGGAAAAACTGATTGTGTTTTAAACAGTTCGATGATAAAATATTACGTGGCATTATGTCAAATTTGATATTCATGTAACATGATTGTAGTTATAATACGGCCTTTGGTGTTGCACATGCACAAGATGGACAAAGGACAACATGGATATGCAAATTTGCACATTTGCCAAACATCATTTACTGATTTCTAAGGAAGTTGTCACGTTCCTCTTAATGAAAAGATTGATCGCTTTGATGAAGTTTTGGATATCCATAGAAAAGAACTCCCTCCATGATATGAAAGATTTGAGGTTGGCAATGCCAACGTTTAAAAGGTTAATGACTCGTTTGCACTTCTGATAAGTCCTCCTTGCAAGTTTTCCTAAATATATCTTAAATGTCAAGGGGTAGCTAAGGCCACGACGATTTAGATTGAAATAAATTAAGAAATCATGAATTGATTCAGTGAAGATTAAGGTACTTTTTTAATCAATAAAATCTTGTACACTGACACGTTAGAGTTCCTTTAAATGAAAGACATTTTTTAATACAAAATTCCACCACAAGGTGGCCTGTGGAGAGTGAAGAATCCGAATAAAGCTCCAAACATCAGAAATAAGCGCATATTCCATGTAACTGACATAGTGGAAAGCAACCAAACTGTTTGGAACATATGGCCAAATTATCAAAATGATTTCTCATAAAATAAATAATTCATTCTAGACAAAGTAGTTAATTTTTTATGTCTTGATTCTTAGATTCCACTGCCAATTTCATTTATTAATGTTCTTATTTTATTTATATCATTTAACCATTCAGATCCCGATTATATTTTGATTTCCGAAATCTCTATGCCAATCAAGATCGAGAAAAGGAAGTTTTCCAATCACCGACTCAAAACACATTGTCGAATCGTTTTTCATTTTTGGTATTTTTTTCGTGATTTTTTATTTTGAGTTTTAACAGGTTCGTTTTACCTAGTAGGTTACTTAGATTACTCGTAAGTTTTTGTATTCGTTTTAGAACTATAATGAAATATGATACTTCTTAAGGCTGAAATAGTACTGAGCGATATTATAACTTGTGAAAATCGGGTAGTTTAAGTGCATTGGCATCGCTTTGTACACTTTTCCTATTTTTATGGCATGTTTAATNAAGTTTTCCAATCACCGACTCAAAACACATTGTCGAATCGTTTTTCATTTTTGGTATTTTTTTCGTGATTTTTTATTTTGAGTTTTAACAGGTTCGTTTTACCTAGTAGGTTACTTAGATTACTCGTAAGTTTTTGTATTCGTTTTAGAACTATAATGAAATATGATACTTCTTAAGGCTGAAATAGTACTGAGCGATATTATAACTTGTGAAAATCGGGTAGTTTAAGTGCATTGGCATCGCTTTGTACACTTTTCCTATTTTTATGGCATGTTTAATTCATGCATTTACGTTCTTAAATTATTTAATTCCAGTACTAGGTAATGGAAAAGATCAAATTATATGTATGTGATTTTTCAATTATTTTTATAGAATTTTAAACTA
>CAIGRK010104167.1:0-13868 GCA_903798315.1 Fraxinus greggii
TGAAAATATAACCGTTATGGATTCTCCTCATCTCATAAAAGTCAACAATAACGGCTAGTTTTTCAATTTTAATCCCTACCGAACACGCCCTATATTTTAAGTGCTAAAATCTTGTCGAGTCACAACAATAATTCAAATTTTCGACGATTAATTTAAAAGAGAATCTTCAACATTTTTTACATCATCATCACTGCACAATTTTCCTTCATTTAGGAGAGAATGTCAACAAAATTATCATACAAGATGTACATATAGAGGGTGTTTGATGGAGATTAAAATTAGATTTTTAGTGGATTGTAATAAAAGTTTTTGAAATATATGGTTGAAAAGATGTGGGACCCACGAAAGATGTAATTAATATTGATTATTTGACTTTGACTTAAATTAAAATCAGATTTTATTCCGGACCAAACAGATTCATAGCATTATTCTTAACCTAAACTTTATTGATTAAGAACTTGCCAAGACAAATGTGATTGTTCCTACAATTTTTCCGAATTAACCAATACTCATGATAATTAGGTCAACCTTAGCCCAAAATCTTGGTTTTAAAGGAAAACTAACGTTAACCCATTTTGTTAAGAGCATTTTTGGATAACTTTAAAAAATGAAAATGAAAGTTGTGAACTTGACTGTATATTACTTTTTCCTTATTTTTAATGAAATTTATAACTTTCTGAGCCAGCACATGCCCTAAAATTTGTAGATATTTTCTTGATAACCGGAAACAAGTGGCTCAGAACGAGTAATTTGTTTAAGTAATTAAAAAATTCATGGTCACTTCAATTGTGCTGTCACTGGCAACACGTTGTGTACCATCTCAAGATGCACTATAAATGGCAGTAGCGTTACGTACGCGACAGTGGTGAAGCGTGAAGTGGTGGCGGTGGGCGGCAGTTGTTGTGGTATGGGCATGAATTGTGACGTGAGGAATGGATAAAAGAATACGTGGAATGATGTGAGGAGGGTATACCTATATGCACTAGCTTTATTGATTTTTTAGAGAGTAAAGTTAAAAGGGGAAAAGTCATAAATAAGGTGTTTGCCAAATACAATTTCATTTTTAGCAAATTCCTTTCGACTTTTCAAAAATCAGGTGGTAATTCTAATTTTTTAAATTAAATAATTAAATATATTAAAATCATAATTTTGATTACAATGACATATTTACATATCACAAATTATTGATCATATATTTTACCAGTCACATATTTCATCAATCACATATTTTATCGGTCATATATTACTTGTTTGTCACATATTTTATCGATCACATATTATTTATTAGTCACAAATTATCTATTTTATCGATTACATATTAATTATTGATCACAGATTAGTCAATTTATTAGTCATAATCATCTAAATTGGTCACAAACCACTTCACCACCGCACCATACCCTAACCCCACTCCACCACCACCACCACCATCGCCACCACAACCACCGCCTACGTCGCCGGCGCCAGTACACCACACCTCAAATCACCGCCACACCATTACCCCTTGCGCCACCGCCTGCTGAATCCCCACATCACCGTTACACCAGCAGCCCTCGCGACGGCCACAGACCAATCTAAAAATGTCACCACCAGCACCACGCAACACCACTGTCATTCACCATTAACCACGCACAATCATGAAATAAACACAAATCCTGTAACTACCTCCACGCGGCACCACCACCATCAATACCTCCACCACCACCACCACATCACACCTTTCTATACACATAGATCTAGATCTGAACGCGATCGGATTTGTAGCAGCTACAGATCGGTGTTGTGCAATGTGTATAGATCCAGGCAACTCCATCGCAACTCCATCTCTATACACATCGCTGCAACACAACACCACGTTGCACACATGCCTGCTACACAGTGCCGACCGGAGTTTTCTATAGGCGACGCTGCGCTATCGTCGATGTGCGCAGCGGCACTGCCTGCAGGCGACTCTACGCACGACAGCAGGGCCGTGAGCATTGCAGTGCTCTTTTGTCGACGGAGCTCACTTGACAGTGCGGTGGTCCTCCGTTGACGGTGAGAGAGAGAGAGAGAGAGAGAGAGAGAGAGAGGAGATAATGGAGAGGGATAAGAGAGGGATTAGGGTTTGAATTCGAATTTGAAATTGTTGTGGGTGGATATTATATGGGTTAGATATACAATTAATTTAATTTTATGATTATTATAAATTTAATTTTTTAATTGATTTTTGGAAAAAAATAGTTTTATACTTTATGTTTGAATTTGAAAATTTAATGATAGGATTTTGAGTGATTTTTCCAAGTTTTAAAATCTGATTTTTAAATGATAAGCCTAGAAAAATATTTGTATGGCCCAATTAAAAAGACAGGCCTATCAAAGGAGCAAAGTGGTAGGAGCGGCAATCTGAACTAATATCTTTTCTTTATCGGTATTACACTAAAAATTGGGAACATATCATCACCGCGTGGCACCAATTTATCTTATCTTGCAGTGATTTCTACTCAAATTCTTCATCACCAAACTTGGAAGGCAGTATCTGATTATATGAGTGTTAAAATGGGCTTTATATGTTGAAATCGAATCCATTTGTTTGTTGTGAATGATTTATTTTATTTTTCCAGAATTGTGGTTTCTTGATTGGTAATCTTTCTCTAGGAAGGTTTTTTCAAAACTCTCTCTCTTGAATTTTTTATGCGGTTGATTATGGTTTTCCATTGGCTTAAAAGCTGGCTGCCCCTCAACTATAGGTGAAATACGCAGGACCAAAATTAGACCTGATACCTCATTCATGAATGGTCTAATTAAATCTGATTGACGATGGGTGATCGAATGGAAGCGAATGGTCCCCCAACTAATGGCTTTGTGGAACCCATTCATCATCAGATGCGGAATGGCCAAAATGGAGTTACAGGTGATAGGGTCTGTGAGGAAGGAGAATTGAAGAATAGTGGAGTTAACAAACACCACACAGAATCAGTGCAAGCCCATGGTATTAAGCAAGAACAGCCTCGTGGGCCTCTGGTTCTCTGGGACCGGTTTCTTCCTCTTGGGTCCCTCAAGGTTCTACCAGTGGAAAATGATGATTCAAGTTCAACTCAACAAGTTGTCAAAGCATTACTTCGTAATTGCGGTTATGAAGGTTACTGCTCTTTCTTTCTTTCTTTGTCTAGTCATTTTGGGCTTGTTCGGGAGGGATTAAAATAAGATTAAAATTGAAAAATTAGTCGTTATTGTTGACTTTTATGAGATGAAGAGAATCCACGACGGTCATATTTTCAATTTTAATTGACTTTTAATCTGTACCGAACAGCCTTTATAACGGGATTGACACTACATATCGTTTCTTTTAGTGTTCGTTAAATAATACCCCTCTTACTTCCTACTCCAATTTGAATAATCAATCTAATAAAAAAGAATTTACACGTACTTGTAATGTTTTCAGTTTTTATGAAATCCAGTGAACATTTTGATTTTTCTAAACATTTATTAAAAGAAAAAGAAAGCAACTGATTCTTTTATGTTATTTGAGTATTCTTTTGTAAATTTGACCACATTTTAGTATTTTTGGCAAAAGGTTTCAGGAGGATTAATTAGAGAAATTATTCTGAAATTTCCTTTTTTCTAAGGTTTTTGCTATGCGTACCCGGGCGTTTACCCGCCCCTCACACATGCCCGGGTACCTTTAACATTTTTCTTTTTCTAAACGTGTATTGGAAGTAAAAGAAAACAATCGATTCTTTTGTGTTATTGAGTATTCTTTTGGTAATTTGACCCCATTTCTCTAGCTTTTGCAAAAAATCCAGGGGGATTAAATACACAAACTTTCATCAATAAAACCACTTTGACATTTAGAAAAATTCAATCGATGAAATTAAAGTCCTGCCCTAGTAATTGTTGACGAGCACTATAGTTGAGTACATACAAGTGGCCCCTGTCACTTCCTACTCTAATTTTTTTTCAGCATGTTCATTGAATACCTCTCAGATTTCCTACACTACTTGAATGTCGAATAATCAATTAAATGAGAATTATTCCTACTCTGATATCCTGAAGGTTCTAGATGATAGTTAACATGTATCATTTTATAGATTAATGCTATTTGTACATCATGGTTTACAGGTTGATGTCAGTTAGAGGTCAATACAATCAACATCATCATTATGTACATTAATATGTAAACTGTGATGTACAAATAGCATATTCCATTTTTATATACGTTTCCTTGTCTTACTTTTGCGCAAGCAAAAATGTATGAAATTTCCATGTCCCGCTAATTTTCTTTATGCTTGCATGTATTTTTCCATCTTTCTTTGTGTATTTTACCACTGAATCAATTAAATTGAACAATGTCAGTTACAGCTGTAGCAAATGGCCTACAAGCATGGAAAATTTTGGAAGATATAACAAATCACATTGATATACTATTGGCAGAGCTATCGATGCCATACTTTTCTGGCATTGGTCTCTTAACGAAGATAAAGAACCACAAAACTTGCAAGAATATTCCTGTTATTAGTGAGTATCATCCAATTTGCTGTCCTACTTTGTTGCATCGACTTTATGTTCTCAGTAATCTGACATATTGATACCTTTTACTCGTGATGATTGTTGCCTGCAGTGATGTCAGCTAATGATTCTATGGGCATAGTCTTTAAGTGTTTGTCAAAAGGTGCTGCTGACTTTTTACAGAAACCTCTCCGTGAGAATGAGCTTAGGAACCTCTGGCAGCATGTTTGGAGGAAATGCCATATTGTAAGTTGAAATAATTGGTTAATACCGTTGATGAAGTTTCAACTTTCTATTCATTTAGGTAATAAACCAAGATGTAAATTATCTTGTACTTCAATCCTTCAATAAAGCTGCAAAGGAGGGCAATGAAAAAGTTTCTCTGAATTCAAATGCTTTTGAAATCGTTTCTATTTTTTATCTCTGCAGCATACTGCATTGTTTATTAGTTTTTCACATGGATATCCTGTGTTTTCTTCAGTCAAGCTGTAGTGGAAGTGAAAGTGGTATATGGACACAAAAGTCAAAAAGTAGTGATAAGCGGGACAATTACAATGACAGTAGTGATAAGGATGATGCTGAAAGCGTTGGTTTGAATGCTAGGGATGGAAAAGACGATATAAGTAGCACTCAGGTATTCTTTTTCTCTGAAGATCATGAAATAGTTAGACGTGTCTCCTACTCTTTGGAATTCATTGCATGCATTACTTGCCCCTTCCCTTTATTTAGCAGTGGTAAACATACTTTTGAATCAATTAGTTGCTTCCACGTTTCATTTTAAGTTTTACACCTTAATGAGTTCATTACTCTTTTTTTCCAATTCTTTGTTCAGCTGTAACTGATAAAAAATCTAGGTGGTCCAGAGAGATATATGAACTTTTTTTTGTAGGAAACTGATTTTTCCTTCATCTTTCTTCTTCTTCTTTTTTTTTTTTTGTCCCTGCGTCCATGGGGTTATAATGGTAAAAATGTTAATGATACAAATTTTCAACTTCAAGCCCCAAATCTGGAAATCAAATCTCAAAACTGGAGAAGGAATTTCCTTCTCTAGCATTGACTTTCTTGACGCTCCCCCTAAATATGGTTTGAAGATTCCTGTTAAACCTTGCTTTGTTTCTATATTGAATCCCAGAGATCTAGGAATCAAATTTCAAAACTAGATAATGAAATTTCCTTCTCTAGCATTGACTTTGTCCTGACTTCCATCAAGCTAGTTTGAAGACCGTGGAAAAGTTGCTTTGGTAGTCCACTCATTGAATATCCATGCTAATTATTTGTCAGCAGGGACAAATTCAGGCCATTCTCCAATTTTTCTTTGATAAAGTGCCTATTAAACTCACATGCTTTGTCCAATCATGCTGGAATATATAATGTACTATATTCCTGGTTACTTTATCATCACAATAGAACTTCATAGGATCGTCAATGGCCACCTTGAATTCTGATAAATGATTATAGAGAACTCAGCCACATCAATTTATGAGTCCCTTGTGCCGTAGCCTTAAAGTTCGCTTACACACTAGATTAGCGACCACTTATTGTTTCTTGCTTATCCAAGTTACTATATAACCAGTTTACCACTAAATGAAAGTACAATAGCTCGAAGTTGACTTATTTATGATGGAGTCGATTCAGGTTTGGATAAAAAACGCTTCCACCGTTATCTGGAGACCTTTTAAATAATTCAAAATCTTCGTTATTGCATCCATATGCTCTTCATGAGTCTGATGCACTAACTGACTAATAACATTGACTACATTCCGGTGTGAGGCAAATAAATAATCTTGTCTACAAACTTTTGATATCGTGTCAATTATCTCCTTTTAAATGTTTCCCCAAGTTTCTAGTTCATACACACGGGAGTTCTTTTTAGCTTGCAATCCAACATATATGCATCTTTCTGAAGATCTAAGGTATACTTACTTTGAGATGAGACTCCTTCAAGTGATCTAACAACTTCAAATACTTAAGAAATACCTTAGGCACCCCAGATCTTTAATTTGGAATGCACGTATGAAAAGGACTTTTTAAAGTTTAAATTTCTTCACATCATCCCCCATCACAATAATATCATCAACTCACACACTTACACTGTAAGAGTGAAAACTTTACGATCTTTCAAGTATAGCTTTTACAATCAAATTTTGTAAGTCTTTCAAGCCACACTCCTTGAGATTGCTTGAAACTATAGAGAGATCATTTCAATTTATACAGTTTTCTTTTTCCCATAAGTTTCCTCCAAAGCTGGAGACAAGTTTTAAAATGATATACATGTGGCCCTATCTAAGACCTTAAGGTTTTAGATCTCAAGTGGCTCAACATCTCTTTTCTCCTCTCTCTCATTTACATTTGCATCACCTGGATGTTTAACATATGATATCTTCCTTGTACCATCCAACATGTCCATCTTTCTATGACCACTAAATAAAATTTTGTCCGTTCAACTTAGGGGTAGTAAAGTGAATTATTGATCTTCTGGTTGAGTGAGGAGATTCTCTCTCCAAATTTGACTTGCTTAGTGAATTAGCACAAGTAGGCACTCTTTGAATGCTAGGACCTAATATGGTCAGAGTGCACCTAGAATCTCTTGCATTTATGATCTAGTATCCCGGCTCTTTTTTCCATTTCAAAGCTTCAAAGTACAAAAAGATCCCCAAGCGCAAATGCAGGTACTTAAGACAAAAGTATATAATATTTTCAAGTTTATTCTTCAGTGTTTAGTATAAGGAAATAGTTATTGGTCCTATGAGTTAATATCCCCCTTCAAAACTTTATTGCTAAGAGGCAAAATAGGCATTTTGTAGATGTTTCTCATCAGGTTAACAACCAAGGGCCCTATAGTCGTCTGAGTGAAGCTACCATTACTGCTTATTTGAACACAGTCTGAGTTGCATGTCTACTAAAGATGGAACCATCAAGACATGGCTAAACAACCCTCTATGCCGCTAAGAGTTAGCACCAAATACAGGCAAGCTGTGAGCCTTCTCCAGTTCTAGAGTAGTGTAGTATGCAAAGATAAGGGTTTGGATGTCCTTATTGCTATTTGGTAAGGAACTAGGTATTTTAATTGTGCATCCAATTGCTACAAGGAATTATATAGATTGTGTCCTTCATGTAGAGTTTTTACCATTAACTGGTCAAATGTTGAAATTACAAAAGTTTGATGGATAATCTAATTGTTCTTAAATGGAGAGCGATTGAATTAAGGAGATGAGGACCCTGAAGAAAATAGCTTACAGGATCTTGTACACTTGCCAAAGGGAAAGAATCGCGGGGATCGTTAGTGGGTTTTTACTTTTAAATTTAAAGACATATGGACTGCCAGAAGTACAAGGCTAGAATTATCACAAAGGGGTCACACAAACATATATGATTGGTTACTAGGTTACGTAATCTAGAGGGGTTCATATGCAAATTTAAGCATATACTAACGCTAATTAGGAACCGTAATATAACGAATTGGGTATGTTGTGTGAATGACAAAAGCTGAGCTTCATGCTATTATACATTCGTGGGTAGAAACTTGGTAACCTGTAGAATGGAAAATCGAAACATGCTCACTAAGAGAAATGTGCAGATTTTTGCGCTATAGCCAAGGTATTTGTGAACTTCGTTGGTTAATGATATTGCTTAAAAAATTCTCCGACTAAACGTATTGAGATGACTTCAAACAAGGTTAAATATGTTTGCTGCTTGTACCTACCAAGAAACAATTAGTATATATTCTCACTAATGGTCTTAAAAGGCATTTGTTGGAGTCTCTAACTGGCAAGCTTGGAATGTTAGTCGCCACATTCTCAATCGGTGCCCTGTTGTTGTATTGTCCTTCTGTTGGGCCTGATATTTTTAAGCCAGCTTGAGAGGGGGCAGGGAAAACTAGAAGATTTTTTTCTGAATTTTCCAGCCAGGTTTAGTGGAGCAGATTTTTGGTGTTCGATTTTTGAAATTTCGGACAACCTTCTATTTTTCAATAATTTTCAGTTTTCTAGAGATTTGTGTTCGTATTTCAGTAAACCTTGTAATCTTAGTCCAAATGGATCGAGGAGACAGTTTCCTTCTCCTCAAATTGACACTCATCTGTCTATTATTGTTTTTTTTTTTTGGCCTTTTGAAACAGTATCTTAAATTTTATTGATACTATAAAAGTTTCAAGTGATTGTATTGTTTATGAAGTTTAATGTTCTTCAGTTTCTTTATAGTAAAATTCCGTAAATTTCTGGAATGACATTCCAAATTTTTTTTTCAATTTTTTGGTTATTAGTAGGAAATAGCTCTAATTCAAGGATAGAGATAGTCTCTCAGGAAGGTGCAATGCAGCTCTAATTTTGGTGTAGTGCAGTTGTGCATCTCTAATTAGTTGCACAAGGTAACGAGAAACTTGCTTGTTTCTTACTGAAAATTTGGGAAGCTTTATATTTGAACGAAGTTTCATCGTGTAAACAAAATTATCTTTTGCTATATATTTATGTTCAAGTGTCGGAATCAAAAGGTGGACAATATTGTATATTGCGCATGTTTTTAACTATAGACGATGTGCAAGCTGTTATTTCCAGATATGCCTCCTATAATGGCCTGAAAAAACCGGAAAGAAATATAATTTAATTTGTGATCGATGCTCAAGACAATTCCTACATATGGTATGAAACTTGGATAATCATATAAATCTAGTCAGTTATAGAAATGAGCCAAAAATACTTAATTATATACACATATACATGACAGAAGTGTTGCATGCTTGTGTGTTTTACTGATTACAGACAATCATGTCATGCAAACTAGTGGGCATGAGAGTGCGAGGATGTATCATGTGTATATGTTTTTTTATTCTTCTTATGCTTGTAGCTATAAATGGAGAATCTAGTTTGCATCTTATTTCTGATGCTATCCATGAAACTGAAAGCTATTTCACTTTTATAATCCATGTTTATGTTAATGCTATACAGAGTTCCTGGTCAAAAAGGGCCGTAGTAGGTGGCAGCCCCCAACTTTTGTCTCCCTGGAATGAATTAGCAGATGCTCCAGATAGCACTTCTGGCCAGGGAATCCATTCGAGACCTGACATGCTTAGGGTGCCTACAGCATCTACTATAAAACACTTGAAGCAGGATGACGTGCTGGGTAGGACTATTTCTCTTTTTAACATAATTGCTGTTGATTTGCTATTTCAGTTGGGTAAACAGTGTATCTTATAACTCAGCTAACACAGCCATGGGAAAAGGTTTGGAGATAGGAATTCATTATCATCCAGATTTACATCTACAAGGCCAGAAAGAAGAAGTATTTGGCAGTACACTGGATACTGAAAATAACAAATTTCTAGTTTTAGATTCAATTGAGGATAGCAATAATTCCAAAAAGGAAAAGGTGGAGCTGAGGAACGGGAATTCCTGTCCCATTGATGCAACCACCGACATTGCTATACATCTTATGGAAAGTGTAGACCACAATTTTTCGAGAGACCTGTCTAAACTTACCAATGACAAACATTCGTCCTATGATACTAAGGAAATGTCTTGTCTTGAGATAAGTTTGAACCGACTCAGAGAAACTAGCGAAACTGGGATTGATACTCTTCTGCAGAATGTTTTGAGACAGTCAGACGTTTCAACCTTCTCAAGGTCTATATCTGAATTCTTAGAAACTCTGTGTTTCCTGGAAACAAGAATCCTCATATTGACCCTTTGTATTATTCTCGGTACCTTTCAGGTATAATGCTAATGCCACTTCAGTAAATGTGGGCAGCTGCTCTCCAATAAACAATAGTTCAGAAGCAGCCAAGACAGGTGGCACGCCTTGTCAGGGCTCTAATGGCAGTAGCCCCAACAATGACCTGAGTTCCTCTATGAAGAAAGCCTTTGCCAAGAAAGAAGGAAACATTGATAAGACAATGCCTGATCATCGTAGTTCTTCTCAGCCAGTGCAGCTAGGCAACACATTTGGTCAGCCAATAATACTGGACAACCCCGACACAGCAAACACTACCTTGGTTCAAGGAAAGACGTTGGACCAGCAGAATAAAGTTCAGAACCACCATCATCATCACTACCACCATCACCACCGTTACAACTGACAACAACAGCAGTCCCTCAACCCTGATGATCTGTCTTTGGAAAATTTAACTGCAGTAGCTGCAAATGGTGGACCACCTGATAAGTTAGGCCAAGAAATGGAAGGAAATGCTAATAACTATGGAAGTGCATCAGGAACTAATGGGCAGAATGGAAGCAATGGGCCTCAAGGGAGTGATAATAAAGCCATTGTAAAATGCGGACCCGTTCATTTAAGCGGCAGTGGATGCAGGAGAGAGGTAGATCAAAACTGGTTGGCACAGAGGGATGCATCTTTGAATAAATACTGCCAGAAAGAAAAGAAAGATGCTTCGAAAAGAAGGTAACTCATCTTAGGTCATTGTGAACATTAACATTGTGCAAATGTAATGTAGGAAATAAACTCCATATCACTAGCTTGAAACAGTTTTTCTGCATATATGCACTGTTAGTATGTCACACATTGCTTGAGAGCAATTGAAATGTGTAATATATAAGGTGAAGGCAAACTTCACACTATAAGGCTTTATGGTGATCAATTAGGGCCATATATTTTATTATGGTATCAGGTGGGTGCAAGACAGGAATGAGTCGAGTTTGTTGTCTAACCCTGTGAGCAGTACTTAATGGCTCTCCTACTCAGGTGCTGAGGGGGAGTGCTAGTATTTCCTGGTTACCACTGAGATACAACGTAGAGTGTGAAGGCATGGAAGCCAGTTTTACATTCATGATTTAGGTCCATGGACTTCATCAATCACGCACATGCTGCATGTATCATTGCAATTAACATCATGTATAGACCGTAGTCGTGTTCAAATGTCCTTTAATTTTCGCTTTTATTATAGATAAATGATATGTTTACGGACAAAGCAGCAGAGCTTACTTCTTGCACTTTGTTCTGCCTTCCAGGTTCGGTATCACGGAAGGAAAAGACTAGCAGAAGAAAGGCCACGAGTTAGAGGACAATTTGTTCGACAAATAACTGAGGAGGACAGAAGTCAAGCAGAAAAGAGGACAGAGAGAGCTGTCCTGGTACGTGAAATTGGCATTCGTAATTATGAAGGAAGCACCTTAATCCATCGCTGGGGATTTCGGTGAGGTCAAAAACATATTTTGGTAGAAATATTTCGGAATAGGAACCTTTGTTAAATTTTGTGTATTTTCTTGCATTGACATGTTGAACTTGCTGATCTTCTCTTGCTCGGAATTCCTAGTCAGGAGGTTAAGGTCCATCGCAAGATGCATGTACTTCTCTAATAAAGATCCCAACTTGGTGTGTTGAGTTCGTTTAGAATCTAATATTCGTGGAACGGAAAATTCTCATGGTGAATTGTGACATTACTAAAGAAGAAACATTAGTTAAAATTTCATCTATCGTACTAAATATATAATCTTTTATTTTTTGTCGTGACGACTTTGATTTCCTCTGCAGTTGTACCTTGATGGTGAAACAAATTTGTCTACGATGTTATGGAGCTGCTCCATAAAAACGAGCTTATAAGTATTCTCTAGATTCTGAAATCATGATTAATAATAAAATAATATTTGGAGTTTGATCGACTTACCTGCAACATCCCGTTTAGCACAAGTGCCTGCTTTCTATTAAATCTTTAGAGAGAAAAACTTGAAAAATAAATTAATAAAATAAATAAATAAATAGTATTAATGACATTGAAAATCTTTTCATCCTTTGTAACACATTACTTGAAAAATTAATTAACGTTATGTACGATCTCGAGATGGTCTTCATGTGAGGTGATATTAAATAATGAGGCAAATACTCGTGTTCACACATTATACTTGAGTAAATATTTACAATAGTTTTTCACATGAAAGGTGTTTAAAAATCAACCATGAAAGATTTTTAAAGTCAAAAAAACACTAGCACAGTCATATTCATGGAAATATCATAGTCAATTATTCAGATGGATATTTTGAATACACACACACACACACTAATATGTATAAATGAAAAATATTAATTGAAAATTACCAGTTAGTTATAAAACCAGTTGAAGAATACTATGAGATAAAGTTATTGGTAGTTAAGGAAGTGACCTTTCTAAGAATAATTAAACTTGTTTCTAGTTGCACAATCTTATCCCAAAAAACTTCAAATTTGAAATTCAACAATTAGCTGTAACTATGCACAATGAAAACATATTACCTAACAAGACATAATCTCTATTGACAATATGAGGTAACAATCATTCTTCAGTAAAAGGGTGAAGTAACAAGGAACAACAACTTCAATGTTACTATAACTAAGATGCATTATCAAAATCTTCTTGCAAAAAGTTTAAAACATGGCATATTTTTCATTAACAAACGATAGTAGCAAACATTTCTATGTGACAAGGTGAAGTACCAAGCAACAACAACGTACATTGTTCACAAAGTGCTGCAACGATGAAAAAGAGTAAAGAAAATTAGGGTTTGAAGAATGTTGATTGGCGAGAAAGGGTCTCTGACAATTTAAAAGTGAATAACATTTTGATTGCGTTTAAATTTCCTTCCCTTGATTTTGTGAGAACTATAATTTATTCATAAAATTATGAAATTGATATGGAAACGAAAAAAAAAAATTACATAATATTATACAGTAATAATCAACTTTCTACTAATTTATTTATGACATCGTACCCAAGTCGGGGATCAATAAATGTTATTATATAATTAGTGTTATAAATTGTTTATAAACGGTTAAATCAGTTTTTATTCACATATTTCGTGGGATCTACTATACAATTTCTTATCTACCACTCATTTTTGTTTATGATTTTAAATATTTCTAAGCACTTCTCAAACAAGCTTTAACTCTCCTAAATCAGTACAAACTCTAGAAAACTAATATAAACTGTTATGTTTCGATTGACGAGGCTCCAAAATACCCTACATGGCATCTCGACTTGGGCCCGCACTCCACGTTATTTGTCAAGAGGCAGTTTGCCGAACTTCATGAAGAGATCAAATCAGTATGGAAAGCTGAACCCAATTGGCTGGAGTCCACCCATCGCATATAACAGAACCTTCATGGCAAGAGAGGATGTAAGAGAGGCCGACATTAGATCTTTTATGCAATCTATAATAAGTTATTGATATGACATTCACTGCAGCCATCGTCCTACCCAACCAATTAGGTCAAGTCTAAGAGAGTGTTTGGTGAGGGTTAAAATTAGATTTTTAGTAGACTGTGATATAAATTTTTGAAATGTGTGGTTGAAAAGTTGTGGGACCCATGAAAGATGTGGTTAATATTAATTGTTTGACTTTAACTTAAATTAAAATCTGATTTTAATTCGAAACAAATAGGGCCTAAGATAGTTCTTTAAT